>CAUYLG010025505.1:0-29992 GCA_963573385.1 Cacajao melanocephalus
CCCTTTGTGGGGGGTCCCGGGCTTGTTTCGTCAAAAATCTTATCACCGCCCCCACAAAAACACCGAACCCATGGCACTCATTGTATACCACCCCCCCCCCCCCCCCCCCCTTTTTTTTTTTTTTTTTTTTTTTTTGAGACACGGTCTCACCCAGGCTGGAGTACAGTGGAACAATCTCAGCTCACTGCAACCTCTGCCTCTCGGGTTCAAGCAATTCTCCTGCCTCAGCCTCCTGAGTAGCTGGGATACAGGCACATGCCACCATGCCCAGCTACAAATTTCTTCATTTTATAAAGATACAGTCATATTAGATTGTGGTTCACTCTAGTACCCTTCTTATATGATTATCTCTGTAAAGACCCTCTTTTCAAATAAGGTCATATTCTGAGGTACTAGGGGTTAGGACTTCAATATTACCTTATTGGGGAATATAGTTTAACCCATAATGCTCTGCTAAGGAAGTCACTTAATATATTCCAAATCCTAAGTTAATGATTTTTTAAATGCACATGGCTTTGGCTCACACCACCATGCCACCTCCCCACAGGCTTGGACATTGAGGCCTGGTATACAACAACATCTTCAGAGCAGACCCATTAGGGTTTCCACACTCCTGGTTTGAGGCCCATGCCCTTGGCCACCTCCATGAGTGAGCTGGCTTTTGTATTCCATTCTGGAGGTTGTGTTAATATTCCAATATGTGCCAGTGGTTTTTTCTTAGGTGACAGTAACACAAGTAGCCCACTGCCTTTGGGAAATATACTTAAAATTGCCTTTTTGATGTCTGCTTCAGGGTTTCATGGATTTTCCTATTCTCCATCCAATGGGACCTTTGTAACACAGTTAATTCATTGACAAAGATTAAACTACCGTCTGTAGTTTAGGACTGGAAACTCTCTTTATCCCTCTTAAAAGGAGAGACCTGTGATGTTGATGTTAAACTTGAAAACTTTTGGCAAATTGAGTGGGTGGTAAAAGTTGCTACTCTTTTTATCATGTAGCAACCCTCAATTTGCATTGTTAAGCTTAAATCCATGATGCCTTTCTTTCCATGCTCAACTGGTAGTCATAAAAGGTAATTTATTTGAAATACTAATGACTGATAATAACTGCCCTTTACTGTGTGCTTACTGTGTATGAGGAACTGTGGTAAGCACTCTGCATGTGTCATTTCATTTTGCCCTCACAACAAACCCAGTTAATAGTTTATATTTTTCCAGGTGTTATTTCACACCGCAGTCTAGTAATGTGATGCTGTTGCTTATGTGGCTTTTTAAGCAAACTAAAATTCTTCACAAACACACTCTCATCATTTCTTAAAGTAGTCTTTCCAGGTGTGAGTAGCAAGTACTATATGTATCCTGCCACTGGGAAAACGGAGGGACAGACAGTCCCATCATCACCCTTGATTATACAGCCAGCTGAACGAGACCTCTGCCTATGGGAGACACTCACACTCATGAAGACAAATTATTCTCCTCTTTGTGGTTTTTTTTATTGTCTGCTTTTCCTTAAGCATCAAATAAGGTTTTGGGTAATTCTTGTTCTAAGAGAAATTCCTTAAAGATGCTCATTCAGCAAATGGTGGCACTGTTTCAAGAGTAATACTAACCAGTCAAAACAGTCACTGTAGATTAGGAAGGAACTATGAATTTAGTCAAACATGGGAAAGTGCTTATTAGAAACAATTTGGCAGAAATTTCTATTTGTTAAGGTGACTGAACCCCCAGCCCATCTGGGACTCAAATAAATAACAGTAATAAAAGCCTGCCTGAACCCAGAAGATGTTTTAGTCACATACTTCAGGAGGTTTTGTTTTTGTTTTTGTTTTGTTTTATTTTTTAGTTTTGTAAGCTAACAGCATGAATTCTGGACTCACTTAACTATCTAATAGGAAACAAACCATCTTTCTTCCTTCCCTACTGTGCTGAAATAAGAAAACTGGAAGCAGAATGTGCCAAATGACAATTTGGTGTCTTACAACTGGACAGGTGGGATGGTTTCATTCCATCTTAATGTTCCGGCCTTCCAAGATTCGGTGCTGAGTTTGGTATCCAACTGTTAACTGGCTCAAAAATCACCTCCATCATGTTCATCCTGCAAAATCCTGTGGCTATAAAATAAATAAATATGTAAGAAAATAATTGTAAATTATCTGACTCAGACTTGATCACTAGGAAACAAAACCTGTACTGTGGAAGATTTTGATTGATAGTGTACAGAATCTTGATGTTCAACCCTCTTGGGAGGACACATTCATGGCTAATAAAATAGTGAATTTACACATATATTCAGATGAAGGAAGTTTTCCCCAGCAAATCTGGGAGAGTAGTGGCAGTAAGCATGGATAGCAGAACCATATGCTTACAAATCATCATGAGTTACCAGGCAGAGGGACATCCATCCATTCATTCACACAACTGACAGTTTTAAGCACCCACAACATTCAAAGTACTGAATGAAACTCAGATATCAGCCAGTCCTAGATCCAATCCTCAAGGACCTTAACAGTCTACCAGGTGAACTACACCATGTAAACAAAGATAACATGACCTAATGAGTGATAAAAGCTAAGAGAAAGAGGTACAGATAGCTGTGAGAAGACGGAGAGATGCCCCATGTGGAAGATCTGAAAGAGTAATTTTGTTATACTTTGGTAAATCCTGCCAGTCTTTTGCCAGTGCAAGCTGTGTTAATGTCAATTTCATTTGCTTAATTTGCTGCATTTGGATGCTAGGCAAACCTGGTCATGTTACAGTAGGCAGAGACTTGCTAATGAGAACTAATTTATTGAGCATTTATTATATGCCAGGAATTACCCTAAGTCCATGTTTGTTTAAAGTTCTAGTATATTACCCCTGTTTCACAGATGGGGAAATTAAGGCAAGGGTAAATAAACTCACCTAAAGAACATAGCTTGGTTAATAGTGAGAGTTTGAATTCAGGGAGTTGAACTTAGTTGGGGCTGCCTCCCCCTGTATGCCTTGTTCTCTGAGATTTCTCGCTGTTTGGGGTCCACTTGTCATCTGTGAGTTGTTAATCCCAGCTGCTTCTGTCATGAGGTAGGTAGGTGGTCAGGCATTACCAGATACAGGCATTCCTGCTCATCCTGGGACAACCATGCTAAAACTGACAGTGAATTGCAGCAGGTTGATGGGGACTCCAAGGAAGTACATTATAGGGGTTATAATGAAAAGAGCAGGTATACTATGAGGGTCACTGCTTGATCGCATGCATCATTAAAACTTAACAGAGTGTTAATGTTTTCATAGGTGTAACACAGAGAGTGAGTGGTACCAAATCCATGAGAACATCATCAAAAAGCTGAATGCACGTTATAACTTGACTGGCTCCAATGCAGGTAAGTGTATGGGCTGGCTGACTTTCCCTACACTTTTTGTTCCAAGTCCTTTCTTTTATTTGTCTGTGTGGGAAGGAAATTATCCGCCCTTTGTTTTTCTCTCTATTCACTCCCTAACTTTAAAAATGCTCAACGAACATTCTGGTACGTCTTCCTATGCTATGATAGGCTTGTACTTATAACTCCCTGTAAAAAATGTATTCCATTCTTGTTGAAACAAAAAAGATAACCTGAATTTGTTCGTTGGTACCAAGTCTTCAGACCTCTAAGTTGTTACCGAAAGCTAAAAATAACAGGACACATATGGTTGGATTTGTGACTGTTTTGTGGAAACAAGTTTGATAAACAGCAGTCTTCAGGGAGGTCCAATAAACACATGCATTGCTGCCTATGGCTGGCTGCGAGCAGCAACATTATTGACAGACATACAGGTTCGCAGATTAAAGGTGGCTAAAAAGGAAAGTGATGCCGACTGCAGTGGCATGTGAAGAAAAATGTATGTGTGCACGTTCAGAGGGGAGCTGAAATATTATATACCATTATAAGTTGTATATGGTACATAGTATTGTACTAGTAACATATAGTTTATACTACGTTATATAGCATATATAGATTGTATACCATATATAATGATATCCTTAAGTTTGGTCAGTAGACAAAAACTTGGTGAATATCTTTGTTCTTATCGATCGTTTAGACCCATGTTGAAGCAAAACAAAGCTTGCAGCCATCTGCTTTAATTGACATAAAGAAACTTCAAATTAAGTAAGCTGTTTCTTGAACTGAATGTGTTGTTTTTTAAGACTGATTTTTAAAAGCACCTAAACATAGATATTTGTGTTGTACACCAATCACCTGGCAATTAGGAGAACTGGAATTTAAATTCAAACCACCTTTTTTTTCAGACCCTTGGACATCTTGCTAGACCAAACTGACCCGCAAAGAGAAAATCACTGTAGACAGAGCTCTGTGGTTTAGTTCAATAAAAGCCATAAGTACCTCCAACTCACACATATGGCAGTGCTTCAGACTGTAATGAGTGGTGAGATCAGTTTTCTCCACCCTCTCCCAAGAGTTGGGGAGATAACTTGGGTTTTATTTGATGCAGATGGCCTTTTTTTTGGACAAAGTCCTATATCTACCACTAAACAAACAGACACTTGGAGCACTTACTATTGAGGCCAGAGTCTCTAAAAGACTCAGAGGAGACAGGAGAAATGAAATACAACATGCAACTACTATGTATGCTTGTCTTCTCTTTCCCACAAAAGAATGATAAATCTCCTGATTTTCTATGGATAAAATGGTTCAATTTCAATACCGCCTCAGTAAGATGGTAGAGCTGCTGTTTTTTAGAGAACATGTCTTGTGGAATTCATTGGTAGACTTCCAGCCAAATCCAGTTCTAGCCTAAACCTTTTGGTGTTTCTTGTTACCATTGACCATCATTTTATCATTAAATTTACCCTAGACCTGTGCTGTCTTCAGGAGGCAGTAGCCATGTATTGCTATTGACCATTAGACATGAGCCTAGCATACCACTAGGGTTGAGATGTGCTGTAATTGTAAAGAACATACCGGATTTTGAAGACTCGGCCCAATAAGAAAAATGAAAAATATCCCATCAATAATTTTCATATTTATTACATGTTGAAACAATAATTTTGGATATAATGGGATAAATAAAATATGCTATTAAAATTAATTTTGTTTCCTTTTTACTTTTTTGACATGGTGACTAGGGAAGTTTAAATTTCATTCATGACTCACATTATACTTCTGAATCAGTGCTACTCCAGGCTCAGTTTAAAGGCTAACATTTTTTTAAGTTCTTCTTTGCATCATAAATAAATCCATTATGGCTTACTCCTTTCTTTCTGCCTTTTAACTGTGAATAGAAGAGTTGGTAACCATTGTGTATCTTGTTCTTTCTCCTCAGGAGTCCTGTTATCTTAATTTGCTTGCATTTGTCCTCTATGTGGATAAACATAACAAACTAATCCTGACCTTCTGACTTTTCACATGTGGTTCCCGACCTTCCTACCATCATAGATGTGGTCTTGACTCACCATGATGTGTTGAACTGTTGGCTACATGTCTTTCCCAACTCCTTTTCATCTCGCAGCCCTTTCCCCCTTCAGCTATGCCTTGTGCAGAACAACATTCATCTGTTGTTAGGTTGCTTGAATATTTCATTGTCCAAACTCTGAGGTGATACCCAATTGCCTCTTGAATCTTGGTAAAGTTCTCAATGATAGGCTTTAATTTATATCTCCAGATAGACCCTACCATAAATGATCCTGCATCCTTAAGGCCTGTGTTAAAGGTCAGGGTTCCAGTTAAACCAAACCACAAATTGCCCTCTGCTTACAGACAGGAGTCATCTCTTAGAGAGTATAGAGTAGTATTTAGGAGCTTTTTCTCTGTAAGCAGGATGTCCTAGATTTGAATCCTCTAAGGGATATTGGGAAGATTAGAAGGAAAAATGTATGCAAAGCACTTACCATAGGACTTCATACATGATAAGTGTGTGTTTAATGTTAGTCATTATTATTGTTTACCCACTTTGAAGCCACTATCTGAAATATTCTATCCTTACCTCTTAAGTCACCTATTTTCATTGTTTCGAAATGGATTCTGATTTAATCTCCTTAATGAAGACTTGTAGAATAACACAATTAGATGGTTGATATGCTGGATTATTGAACCAACCTCTTCTACACTTTTGTTTCCTTCATCTCCTCTCTGCTGATTTGATTGCTAGTATCTCTTCCTGGTTTCTTTTAACTTAATTGTTGACCTTCTGATTAGCTCCAGGAAGGAAGGGAAGCACATTCTGTTTCCTTAGGCAGTTCCTCCCATGCTTAGATGTGTTTTGTGCTTTAGATGTTCCATGTGCTTTGTCAATTTTACTAGCTCCTTATTCTTACTGGAATCCTGAGTGAAACCCTACCAGAAAGTGAGATCCAAACCATCCTTTCCCATGAGTCATACCTTTTCTGTTTACAGCCATTGTACTGAAATGAAAAGCTACGTGTTGTAACCTTTGCAAAGAATGAAAGAAACCACTGTATCGTAGAGCCTTGTATAAAGGGTTTCCCTTCCTTAGGCAGGATCCATCCCTATTTTGCAGCCTACTGTGATACTCAGATTCCTAAGCAATCAAATGTGTGCTCTTTATACCTGGCTTCTACTACAAAGCCCTGTCTGTTCTCTTGTCCTTGTGACCTCAGCTCTTCTCCACCTTTATGTCCTCAAAGGTGAGGCCCAGCCAGGGCCCACACAGCCTGCCTCCATCTGCCTTCTATTTCTGTGGTCTCTCTCTCTCTCTCTCTGATCCTTTCTAGCCTCTCTCAAGCTGAGGCAAACCCAGCCCTAAGCCTCTTCACTCTAAAATTGTGCTCTAGAGAATGGAAGCTCAGGAGGAAGCCTAAAAACTATTTTAAAGAAAAGCAAAACTATACTCTTCCCACCAAAATTCCCACCCTTCGGTCTAGGTAGATCATTGTTCTGTATGCCCTTGATCTATACCCTTGGTTGAGGAATGGAAGTTGTATGGCCAGCAGATAGGGATTCCGGAGTTGTTCAGCTTCATTATTGAAAGGGAAGCACATTAATGGCTTACTTCAAGATAGCAGGGGAAGCAAGAGCACAAGAAATTAAAGTGGGAATTTAGGGTGCCTAATGTGTAAGCTGTCACAACAGTTAGATAATGTTGATTTCCACTGTTTTCTCTCTGGACCACAGAATTGTTGGTTAAATGGAAGCAGTGCAGTCAAACGTTTTCAAAGAATTGAGTTCACCCTAAAAAGTACTGTTTTTCCACGCTTTCTCCTGCTATTCCTCAGTCATTGGCACTAAAAAAAGAAGAAAAAAGGCAACTTTGAAATTGGTTTTGGAAACAAATTCTACCAGCTAATTTTCAGGCTGTTTATACTTCACTGATGTCCTCCTAGCTGTTGGAGTTGTAATCTTGTCTGGTTAATAGATAAAGGGATTCATCTAGTTAACTGGGCTTTTCTTCGTTCTATCCTAAGACTTATGTTGCAAAGGTACATTAACCACTATCTTAGTTGAGTTTAGAAACTGGAAGAAAATTGCAAGTGATCCATTTAACTTTTTAAGATTCTTTAAAAATTGAATTACTGTATCTCTACAGTTAGATTTAGTTAGGTTGAGTGGTTTGAAATCTCCAGAGTTGTGCTGTTCTATGAATCCTAAGGCAATGTTGTGAGAATTTGAAATTCTAAAAATATTCATTAATGTGAGACTGATTTAGGTTTGTTGAGCAAATGGATATTGTAAATGTCACTTCTGATAGCAGTTGAATTCTAGGAATGTGAAATTAGACTGAGCCAATATAATTTACTGAGGCAAATTAAGTTCTAAGTCTTGAAACTGTGTGTAAAAATCATTGGCTATGGTTCAGTATGTCCTGAGAGAAACTTCAGAGTCTTTTCATATTATCTGTGTATTTATGAAATATGTCCTATAGTTTGCCCATGTAGCTTACAACTAGAAGAAATCATATTTGCTATTCAGGTAAGTTTCTAGAGTCTTTGTTTTATCTTAGTTGAGTGTACATGATTGTATTCCTACAACTATACTTTTTAACCCTCGCAGAAGGTTAAGAGGAATTACCTAGATAAGGAGACCACAATATATAGCGAGAGCAGTTTCACTTTATTCAGGAAATATATGGTGTTCTTTATTTGGCTGAGGTGAAAGGAGGCATCTTGAGAATGTTAGGTTGCATTTTTGTGTCCACACATACCAATGTAGTCATTTTATTCAGTATTACCCAGTTGGTATAATTCATAAGAATTTGATCAGTGCACCTGATTTTTGAACACTGTATTTGCTTTCTAGTATCATTAAAATAAAAATGGAACTTATTGGCACCACCTATTGGTTAGAAATTTAGTATGCGACCTTTTTGCTGACTTTTGAAATTTCCTAAATATTTTACCATGATCTCTCATTGGAAAGTTTTTTTCAACTAGTTTTATTTGTAGAAAAATAGTACAAAGAATTTGTAATTTCCCAAAGGTTTACATTTTACTACATTTTATTTGCATAATACTGCCCTCCATTTATATATGTGTATGTCAATATAGTCATATAACTCAGCATTAATGAATTTGATATAATTCTTAAGGATTGTATCAGAGCCCCTGATTTTATGTTTGTGTATATATATGTACATATACACCTATATATGCATGTATACACACATGTACATATATACACATATACACATCTATACATATCATACATCATATATACATTTATTTTCCTGAACTTCCTGAGAATAAATTGCACACATGATGCCTGTTTATCCCTGCTCACTTCAGAACATAGCAATAGAACCACAGTACAATTATCTAAATCAGAAAGTTAACATTGATATAATACTATTATCTAATCTGCAAACCTCATTCAGATTTTGACAATTTTCTTCATGTCTTTTATAACAAAAGACAATCCTGGCTGGGTATAGTGGCTGCCGCCTATAATTACAACACTTTGGGAGGCCAAGGTCGGTGGACCACTTGAGGTCAGGAGTTTGAGACTAGCCTGACCAACATGGTGAAAACCCATCTGTACTAAAAATACAAAAATTAGCCAGGCATGGTGGCATGTGCCTGTAATCCCAACTACTCGGGAGGCTGAGGCAGGAAAATCACTTGAACCTAGGAGGCAGAGATTACAGCGAGCCAAGATCATGCCACTGTATTCTAGCCTATGTGACAGAGTGAGACTCCGTCTCAAAAAAAAAAAAAGAAAGAAAGAAAAGCTAGGCTGTTTTGCATGCAGTTGTCATATCTCTTGTTTCCTTCCATCCAAATCATGCTAAAGAATAGCAAAGAAAAAATATAGTTCAAAATATGTTACTACATTATACTGTAAGATATTTTTGAAAGTTCATGCAGTATTTTTTTAAATTAAATCCAAATGATATTAATGGAAGTAGAGCTATGTATGGCTCTACTTAATGTAAAGGAG
This sequence comes from Cacajao melanocephalus, assembly GCA_963573385.1. NCBI lineage: Eukaryota > Metazoa > Chordata > Mammalia > Primates > Pitheciidae > Cacajao > Cacajao melanocephalus. Next base: position 9,368 of record CAUYLG010025505.1, read on the forward strand.
CTATGTATGGCTAATTTAGATATAATCACTAGCAATAATGTTTGCAGGATTTGCTGCAGAGGAAAAATATGGAAGTATTTCAATAAATTAAAATAATCAGATATTAAACTACAGTCATAGATACTATTGTAGAGGAGGAAAAAAATCTCATCTATTCTAGGTTCATGGATTAAGCCCTTACAACAAAAGACAGATTAACAAAAGAAAAGTATACAAATGTATTTAAGTTCTGTGTGACATGGGAGCCTTCATTAGGAAATGAACACCTGAAGAAACAGTTTGATCTTAGTTTTTTATAGTAGGTTTGATGAAGAACAGGGAGGTCTAGAGAAATACAATAGGGAGAAAAAGTATTATCTAATGGCAATAAACTGGGAGAAACTTAGCCGGGCCTGTTTATTCAGATTCTTCTCTGCAACACTTTATTTTCAGAGATAAGGACATACTTTTCATCCAGGTATAGGGAGGGCACCTCTTAGGACCTGCTCAGGGGAGAAGGGCAGGGAAGGTCAGAGAGACCTTCCTCTACATTGTGTCTCCCAAAATAGTATGCCAAGGTACCATATTTTAGGGTAATGTGTCCTGACCCCATCACTATGCTCTATATACATTTTTAAAATGTTTTTCAGCCCATGGATTCCTTTGTATTTGGTATTGTGGAAATAAAATATAAATAGGTAATAATAGTTACAGTAAAAACAATAAAGCCTGTTGAAAAACCTAGACGTAATCCTTGTGTATATACTATTGAAATGTTGATACACTAAATCAGAATAAGAATGGAAACTTTAGAGTGAAAAATTCCCCTTAGTTAAAAAGGAAATGTTGAAATCCCTTTGAGTGGTCTCATCACTCCTATCAAATGTGGACGAGCCCCTCTCCAGCTTTCATTGCTGATCTGCAAATTTCTTTTGTGGTTAAGACTCAGTGAAAGTAAATAATTTCACATGTCTTTAATGCTCTTTCATTTGACATTCTGTGACATTATGCATTGCTTTAATCTTACATTACATTCTGTGACATTATGTATTGCTTCAATCTTAATGCTCTCTGTAACTCTTAGCCATGAGGTAACCACTTCATTAGAGAAAACATAAAAGCCTTTCCCAAAACTTTGAAATGTAGAACTAGCAGATCTGCAGACAAGCAGTTATAATCACAAGATTATTTATTCATGCTTATCATACTTTTTACATATTAGAAGGTAGTCATCCTGATGGATAGGATTACCCACTTCAAAGATCTCCGGAAGCTGATATTCAGAAGGTGAGCCTGTGATCAGACCCCTTGAGTTACCCTCAGTGATGTCAAAACTATTCTTTAAGAGTTAACTTAGTCTTTAAGGAAGCAGTCAGCAATAAGCATATTTACAAATTGAATAATACTGGCCAAAATCAGAAACCAAGGTGTGACTATTAAGAAATAAAAGTGCTTTCTTTTTTCTTTTTTCTTTTTTTTTTTTGAGATGGAGTCTCACTCTGTTGCCAGGCTGGAGTGCAGTGGCGCAATTCCGGCTCACTGCAACCTCTGCCTCCTAAGTTCAAGCAGTTCCCCTGCTTCAGCCTCCCAAGTAGCTGCGACTACAGGTGCGCACCACCATGCCCGGCTAATTTATTTATTTATTTATTTTAGAAGAGGCAGGGTTTCACCATGTTGGTGAGGACGGTCTCCATCTCCTGACCTTGTGATCTGCCCGCCTCAGCCTCCCAAAGTGCTGGGATTACAGATGTGAGCCACCACGCCTGGCCGTCTTTTTTCTTTATTTTCATTTTAAATTGGCTTTGAAAGTATATCTGAAAGAGGAGATACATCCCAAATTTGAGCAGTGATAACATTAATAGCATGTGTCTAGCTCTGCAAGATGACAGTGTTAAAGGACAGCTGTAATTTGGATACTTTGGTCCTACTGGGTAGTGACTTTAAGTAAGTAGGCCCCTTTCATCATGTCATTAACACATTGTTAAGCAGGCCTCTGGTAATGCTCACAGCTCCCATTTTCCCATCTGCATCTTGATTTCTCCATCTAACCTGGCTCATTTGTACACATCAGTCTCTTCTTAATATTCTGGCTTTTGCTCCATTGACTCATTTTCCAATAGTATTGTCTCACTTGACACCACACTTTCTGGAAATTTGACTTTCCTTCTTCTTGCTTTCCTCTGCTTCAGAAACTTTCAGAGCCTGTCTCTGACCTCCCAATGTAAACACCTCATCTTAATCAGCCAGAATTTTACTGCTTCTTATAGCCAGGATGTGCTCCTGTAAAGTTTTCACTGACTTTGAGTTGAACTCTAAATAGGATATATAGCTTCGAATGTATTTACTGAAAAAGCCAACTATCTTATAGATATAACACGTAACATTCTAATGCACAAAGGAAAACTTAGATGGTTAATTCTGTAAATCAAGCAAATAGGAGGGAATAGATGTAAAATTTGTGTTCTGATAACATCAAGGTCCTAGGTATTTCAGAAATGAACAGGTTTTACTGAAAATGATTTTGGAAAGAATCTGGTAATATCATCTTTAGGAAGTTTTGCTAATACCTCTTGATGTTAGTAATTTTGTAGTACAAGTTTAGAAATTTCACAAATTGTGTTTTACTCTTAGCCCTCACCTCCCAAACACACACAAAATTTGTAAGTACTGTCAAGAAACAGTGTTTTGAGAGTTCACAACAGAATGGCGGTATGAAGAGCTGCACCAACATGCTCCAATGGAACAACCATTATTGATGAAAATCATTTTAAAATAAATTATTTTATTATTTATTTATTTTAAAAAATGAAATGGGGACTCACTATGTTGGCCAGGTTGCTCTTGGACTGGCCTTAAGCAGTCCTCCAACCTTGGCCTCCCAAAGGATTATAGGTGTGAGCCACTGTGCCTGACCAAAAATCATATTTTACAATAGGGCTAGCATCTAGAAATCTTCCTAAGTGTAGACAGCAAATAAAGAATAACTACCAAATCCTGATAAGAATCAAGAGAGTTGGTGAAACTTATGTCACATCTCATTTTCTGCTTCGGGCCTGCACTACCTCAGTGTGATGAAAATTCCACCCCATACATATGTAGCCAAGAAAATGGGGTTCCCTCTACCCTCAGCTGGCAGTCAAGGGATGTGGTAGCTCACCAGGAGAGGGTAGGCTGCTAGCATTTCTCATTCCCCCTGCTCTGACTTGCAAAGGGCAAATTTCTGACAAGTATGGCTTAGGGGTTGGGGGCTATCTTCTTCTGCCCAACTCCTGCTCCTAGAGCAGAGGAGTTACCCCAGATGCAACAGGCTGAGAATGCTGCAGTACCAGTTACCCTTCCCCCAGCTTGCTTATAGAGCAGAGGTTTCACGCAAGGGGACGCAAGTTGAAAAGAGCAGTTATTGCCTCAGCCTAGCACCTTGCTTATAAAGCAGAGGTGTCACTCTAGGGAGTGGGCTACCATACCGACTTCCAGCTCTGGAAATGTAGTTCAGAGATTTGGCTCAGGGGCAGAGGCAATCCATAGAAGAGAAAACTCAAAAGCTCTCCTGAAAGGAATGAATTTATTTGAAACAGAGTATGTGGAAGTTCAAGCCTAAGGGTACTCCTGAAAACAATGCAAATGTTAGAATAAAGATGTTTTGAAAAAAAGAATGAGAAAAAATGAACAGAACCTCAGAGAAATGTGGGATACTATCCATCAAGCGCACCAGCATACCCAAAGTGGGAATACCTAAAGTAGAAAAGAGGGAGACAAGAGAGGAAAAAAATATTTGAAAACATACTGACAGAAAACTTCCCAAATTTAATGAAAAACATTATCTATCCATGAAGCTTAATGACTATAAGAAAGCTAAACAGAAAGAGATGTACACCCAGACAAATCATGATGAAAGTGCTGAAGGACAACAACAAAAGATTTTTCCCTTCCAAACTACTCATCTCATACAAGGAAACCCTAGTAATATTAGCACCCGACTTCTCATAAAAAAACAACAGAGATCAGAAGGCAGTGGGATGACATATTCAAAGCTAGAGAAAAAAAAACTGTTAGAATCTTATATCCGCCAAAACTGTCTTTCAAAATTTGTGGCAAAATAAAGACGTTCCTAGACAGACAAAAACTGTAAGAATTTGTTGCTAACACACCTACCTTATGAGAAATACTGAAGAAATTTCTTCCTGCTGAAAGCAAATGGCTCCACACCATAATTCAGATCCTCATGAAAAACAAAGCATGTAATTATGTATTTATAAAAGACCATGTCAATGACTATTTCTTCTCCTTTCTTCTCTTAACTAATCTCTCCATCTCAGTACAGAGCACCATCATCTATACAGTTTCGCAGATCAGAAACTCAGAAGTCTTCCATGATTCCTTATTTCCCCTTATCCCCTAACATCTTATATACCACTAAGGCATATAACTTCTTATATTTCAGTACGTAGCTATTTTACCACTTTTTCTCATCTCTGTTGCATCTATGTTAGTGTGAGCCTCTGTTATCTCTTGCTTTTCTGTCTGCAGTAGCCATTAACTGGGCTCATCAGTTCTACTCTTCCCCTTCTGTATTAGTCTTTTCTTGCATTGCTATAAAGAACTACCTGAGACTGGGTCATTTATAAAGAAAAGAGGTTTAATTGACTCACAGATCCACAGGCTGTACAAGAAGCATGGCCTAGGGGAGACCTCAGGAAACTTACAATCATGATGGAAGGCAAAGAGGAAGCAAGCAAGTCTTACATGGCCAGAGAAGGAGGAAGAGAGTGAGGAGGAAGGTGCCACACACTTTTAAACAACCAGATCTCATGAGAACTCACTAACTATTGTAAGAACAGTAAGGGGGATGTCTGCTCCCATGTTACCATCACCTCCTACCAGACCCCTTCTCCAACTCTGGGGATTACAATTCAATGTGAGATTTGGGCAGAGGCACAAATTCAAACCGTATCACCTTTCCACTCCCATTTTCCAGGCAACACCAAGAATACTTTCTTAAAACACAAATTGGGTTATATTTCCTTTACTTAAAATTCTCCAGTGGCTTCTCCTTACACTTAGAATAGAAATAATTTATCATGGCCTCCATAACTGTTGACTGTATTTCCACCTCCACCTATGGTCACACTTGACTGTTTCAGACACACTGGCCACTTTCTGTTTTCTCAGTTATCCCAAGCTCTTGCCTGTTGCAGGACTTTGGCACATGAGCTTCTTTCTGCATGAAGCATTCTCTCTCCATTTTTTGTATTGCCCTGTCTTCTTCCTCTAAGCTTAAATGTTAAATTCTTCTATAACCAGTTATCCTTTATTATTTTTACCTCAGTCTCTACTTTATTTACTTTTAACAGTTATAACAATTAAAAGGAAGAAAATTCTGGTAGAATACACAAGAAATGGCAAACAAGAAGACAGAACCCAGGAAGTGGAGTACAGGAATACCTTTGCTGCTGTAATAAGACCTTTTGCACAATTTGAATTATTTAACATATACATGTGCTTTTACACTTTTAAATCTAGTTAATCTCTAAAATGCCCAATATTTAATGATTAGTAATCACTCAATATTTGTTTCACGACTGAGTGAATAAAAATGTTATAAGATGTATACCTCCATTTTGTTTCTGTAATTTTCTAGGGCCAAATCAAAGAGGAAAACAGAAGATGAAAAAAATATCCTACTGAGTTCTAAAGAGGTTACATAATATTTCCTAGCTTTGAAGTCTAAGGCCATCATTTACTTATCCAATCCTAATTGTTGGACTCTCAAGTGCTTTCAAATTTTTCACATTTATACATAATCACGTGGGGAACGTCGTTCATATTTCGGAATATTTTTTTAAATAAAGCCTTAGAAGTGGAATATTAAGGGAGAATATGAGCTTTATTATGAATTTTGCCATTTGGCTAAAATTAAAAGGGGCTTGGATAGTCATTTTGGAAGAAAAATTAACCCAATCTAGAACAAACAGAAATCATATTTTTAGATCTGGAACCTGAAGATTCAGAATTGTGGGATTAATTAATACAACTAGAAAATGGAGGAGGAAATTGTTTGGGGATTGAGTGGAAGAGACTGTGTGGTTTTATATGTGGCTTTACTTCCTCAAGCTCTGTGTGCTCAAGGTAACCTGCTGAGGTTATTCATCATCTTCTATAATAATTTGTGATATTAACTTTAATCCCTCATCATTTCTCATCTAGGCTATAAAAATTATTCATGATATGTATCCCACCAAATCTTTCTCTGTGCCACTATCAGATCTTGTTCAACCAGGTCCGTTTTTTAGAATGAGTTTCTTCTATAAGCTTTTGAGTATCTTGGGTGTATTGAGACGAAAAGTCTAGTTCAGGGCTATTTGACTTTATTTTGAGAAAAAGTAAAATGAGGCAACTTTCTGGTCTTTTCTTAGCATATGCATATATTAAAATGCTTAAAATCCAGAGAGAAGGCCATTTCAGTTTAGTCATCAAACTTCATTAAACTTCTAATTGAGGAAATAAATAAGGCTTAATATATATGTGCCAACTATATTCTTCCTTTCCAAACCCCATGGTTCAATTTAGGGACTTGTTTGTGATTACTTCTGGTTTGTAATGTGATCTTTAGATAGCCCTCTTGTGTAAGTTTTACTATACTATTAGCACATCTATTCTTAGCTCAGATATACATTTTAATATCCTGTCATTTTTCTTCTGTATTTATATAGAAACTCAGGAGAATGAAGAAGAATAAAAATCAATCATAAAGTGTTAAGTACTTTTGAATTGTCTTACATTTCTCAGATCAATCTTTGATCAATATTGTTATTTTCTACTTTAATTTGGTATATTTTCAAATTTTTAGCAGAGAACAGTTTTTGAATTAAATATTGGTGAGATTGATATTTCTTAAATACTATATAATTAAGTTTTTGCTTGGGTAATTAATTTACTCATTTACAACTACAACTCAGGTTAAGGCACTATACTACCTTTTCCTCCTGGACCACTTGTGTTAGTGGAGAACAATAGATATTTCAAGGATTTTAAAATAAGTCACCTTTCTGCAACATAGTAGGTTCAATTGCTGTAACCTCCCTTTCCACTAAAAGCATATAAAAATACTAGATAAATTACAACCAAGATGTGGTAAGAATGGAGAATTAAAGTAAAGGGAAATCCTCTTGCTAGACATAAAGATGGAGTCAAAACTGGAAAAATAACACTCAGGTAGATACGCTGATAAGGAAGGAGAGTGGAGTGAAGCATTAATATAGGACTTGAAACTTGGAGGTTTAAGTTTTAAATTTTCCATGGAAGATGAGACATTGCCTGGGTCTGTACAAGGGGCGCCTAGAAGTCAGTCCTCTAATATGAAGCCTGAAAGAGCTGTTCTTTATTTTTGAAGATGATGAGGTGAATGCTTCTGCCATGAGACATCAAAACTCCATGCTTATATTATTAGTCTGAATTTATATTAACTCAGTAGTTGGGAAAATCCATAGCCATGAAATTCAACGCAAAAAAAAGAAAAGAAAAAGGCTTGGTGTCAGTTGTATAGCCTAAAAAAGTAAATGTGTAACCCACTCCATATTGTCGCTTCCACACCTATGATGCATGGGATTCCTGTGAAAACAACAACACTCACTAAAGATGAGTTGTGATAAAATGTTAACAATTAACAATCAATGAGGCAGAGTAAGCAAATGCAACAAATGAGCATCATGATCTTTTGGAATTTTATATAATAAACTATCAGGAAAAGAGGTAGCAAAAGAGATTCCTAATGAGAAAGAAAACATCATGAAAAAAATGAAAAGAGATTTTTTTTTTGAGGTGGAGTCTTGCTCATTTTTTTTTTTTTTGAGGTGGAGTCTTGCTCTGGTGCCCACCTGGAGTACAGTGGCATGATCTCGGCTCACTGCAACCTCCGCCTCCCAGGTTCAAGCAGTGCTCCTGCCTCATCCTCCCAAGTAGCTGGGATTACAGGAGCCTGCCACCATGCCTGGCTAGTTTTTTTGTATTTTTTAGTAGAGATGGGGTTTTACCCTGTTGGCCAGGCTAGTTTTGAACTCCTGACCTCAAGTGATCCACCCACCTTGGCCTCCCAAAGTGCTGGAATTACAGGTGTGAGCCACCACACCTGGCCTGAAAAGAGGTTTTTAAACCCATACATCAAAAGAATATTGAGTACATATATTCCAGCATTACTCGAGGCACTGGTATACAGATAGAACAATGAAAAATCTTTGTTCTCTTTGTGTTTAAATTCTAGTGGTTAAAGAGAAGTAAATAGAATTTTTTAAATTCTTTAAAAATATGTTATTAAAATAAGAAATCAGTGGACTACTTAAATAGCAAACAAGCGTAGTTGAAAGACAAACTAGTAAACTGAAGTTATAACTTAAAATTTTAGCCAGAATATTACCCCAGGGGTAAATGCAATGGAATAACCTGACTAAACATTTAAGAGCAATAAATGATTGAATGAAAAGACCAGCATATATCTAGTAGGAATTCCAGAAGGAACAAATAAAGTACATGGGTAAGCTGCAATATTTGAAAAGGTTGACAATTTGTAGAACTTTTGCAGAGGATAAAATGTGCAGATAAAAGAAAAAAAGTTATAAGTAGGATAAATTAAAGTTCTATCTAGATAAATTAAATAACTTTTGCAGAGGATAAAATGCCCAGATAAAAGAAGCAAAGTTTATAAGCAGGAGAAATAAAATTAAAATCATATCTAGATCAATTATGATGAAACTGCAGAACACCAAAGACAAAACTAGAAACCAGAGAAAAAATAAGGATTACCTAAAAAGAAATAATAGTCTTAGCAGCAGTTAACAGAGATCAGAACATTATGGAATAATATCTTAAAACTGCTGGGAGCAAATGGTCAATTTTGAATTCTTTACTTGCCAAACTATGACAGTGATTGCTTGGTATCCGTGGGAAACTGGTTCAGGGACCTCTTAGGATACCAAAATTTGCAGATGCTGAAGTTCTTTACATAAAATGGCAAATACTATTTACATATAACCTCTGCACATCCTCTCATATACTTTAAATTATCTCTAGATTACGTGTAATACCTAATACAATGTAAATGGTATGTGAATGATTGTTATAGTGTATTTGTTTTTGTTGTTACCGTTGTATTGTTATTTTTTATTGATTTGATTTTTCCGAATATTTTTGACACCCAGCTGGTTGAATCCACAGATGCAGAGCCCCACAGAACAAAGAGCCTATATTTAAAAGGGAGAATAAAATAAAATTTCAGATAAAGACTTGGAGAATTTACATTCACATTTACTGAAGCAACTAGTAAGAGCTGATCATCAGGAGTAAAGAACTGAACCCAGAAGGAAAGAAATGTAAGAAGCAAGTGTGTACAAAGAGAATGGCAAATGTCAGGATAAATCTAAGTAAGCACTGACTTCGAACAGCAACAATTTAAAAATATATCATCATTGGCCGGGTGCCATGGCTCACCCCTATAACCCCAGCACTTTGGGAGGCTGAGGCAGGCAGATCACGAGGTCAAGAAATTCAGACCATCCTGGCCAAGACGGTGAAACCCTGTCTGCTAAAAATGCAAAAATTAGCTAGGCCTGGTGGCATGCACCTGTAGTCCCAACTACTCAGGAGGCTGAGGCAGGACAATCACTTGAACCTGTGAGGCAGAGGTTGCAATGAGCTGAGATCGCACCACTGCACTCCACACACACACACACACACACATATATATGTATATGTGTGTGTGTGTGTGTATATATATATACATACATACATATATACACACACACGTATATATATACACACACACGTGTGTGTGTGTGTATATGTGTGTGTGTTTGTATATATGTTTATGTGTGTGTATATGTATATACATACATACATATATATACACACACACACGCATATATATGTATTTGTCATCATCATAGTTAAAAAGATCCAAGTTCCCAGAATTGTTCCAGAAGAGAATAGAGCTATTGATTAAATTTAGTCTTTAAGTTAATTGCTTACATTAAACTTTTAAAGAATAGAAATAGTATGTATAATTTCCAGAACTATAGAGAGGTAAATAAGGGAATAAAAACTCAATCCATTTAGACAGTAGAAATAAAAAAGGAAAAAAAAAGCAAGAAACAATTAAAAATCATGATATTTGAAAAACAAAGTAAGATAGCAGTATAAGCTCTCCTTCTGACTAAATTACACACTATCTTCTAAAGGATATTTCAGAATTTGTCACTTGTTCAGAGCTTTGGCTTATTAGTATCTGAGGACAACATGTAATCCCCACCTCATTAGGAATTTTACAACTTTCGCATATGTCTAATTGTACATATCATCTATTTGTATATATCAATTATGTCTTTGTCAAGTCTCCCACGTTAGAGGATTGTTCTCAATATACCGACAGATTTGGCTTTGAAACCTTTATAGAACCTAATTACAATACTTGGATTTACCTGGTGGTAAGTGGGCACAAGTATTAAAAGGAATATTTTATTTGTATATGATGCTAAGGGGACTTTGGCCATTTTTTGATGGAAGCTAATTTGTTGATACTCATGGTAGGGAGGAATAACAACAGAAACAATGGTATATATAAAGATAGTAGTGGCAGTGGCAGTTGTAGCAGTAGCAGCTGACGTTTTTTAGCACTTCTTTTGTACTAAGCATTACCTAAAGTATTTTATGGAATTGGTGTCATATCTTTATTTTACAGATGTGGAAACCAAAGCATAGAGAGGTTGACATTGAGACAGTTGCTTGCAACCATATGGTATAATTCTTAAACTGCACACTTAATAACAACATGTATTTATCAAAAATATTTATCACAATTTTCCATTTTTGCATGGCTGTACATTCATAGCTAAAAGTTATTTGGTTGATTAGTGGCAAAATGGCTGATGTATTCTAAAATTAATTTCAGCTTCTACTTATAAATCATGCTGTGCTTTCCATTTTTTATATAAAATTGAAGAATTTCATGAATTTAAAAGGAGTCAACTTATAGATTGAATGAGTTTCAATTCTCATGAAATTAGAGCTTCAAGTACTCAGCCACATTTGGCTTAAGACATACCAAACCTTTCTTTTGTCTACTACTGCTCTGTAGGCTGAACTTAATAATGAATCATATGTTGTTTTATGGCAGACTTCATATTAATGACTATGCTTTTTCTTTAAAATTAAATGTTAAGTATTTATCATGTTCAGACTTACTGCTTGAACATCTAGGCTGATGTGAAAGTTCACTTTAGTGATTATGTGAAAGTTCACTTTAGTGATTATGTGTCTTCCAATGAGGGGAACATTTCTCCCATGGCAATTTCATTTTGGGCACTTATATTAAGGGCTAAAAAAAAAAAGTGATTTAAAAACATTATTTACATAAATAAAATTAGGTTCAATTTTAATTTCATAAAATTGAACCTAATTAAAATTTAAAATTTAATCTTAATTTTACAAGTTGTCATAAATTATTCCCTACACTTTCAAATTGTTTCTGTGATACTTTTTTCTCATTTTAATATTCCTGTCATACCCATGATCCATTCTGTTTTATATTCTCTCTCTTTCTCTCTCTATATATACATTTCTTACTTTCATTGTTAGATTATCAATTCCTTGGGAGTAAGAACACTGTTCTATATACATCCATAAATCCCACTTTCCCCCCTCCTCTCAAGCCGTAAGTTACTGCTGCTTGGAGTGTGTATTTTGAACTGTGGCAGCAATAAGGTGAAGTGTGCAGATAAAATTTAAGAAGTTGCCTCACCCCAAGAGATAGCAGGTAAGGCCAGGACAGTGAAGGAGGATGATAAGAAAGAAAATGGAAAAAAATTACTATTCTGCAAACATGCCCTATGTCATAAACAACAGACCCTGGAAAGATAGGGCTAATCCTCAGATAATTGGAATGTGTAAATATTTGTCTTTTTTTGTCCCAGCTTTAATAAGGTATAATTGACAATTAAAATTGTACATATTTGTTGTGTGCAATGTGATGTTTTGATATATTTATACACTGCTAAGTGATTAAGTCAAGCTAATTTACGTATCACCCTCATGTATTTTATAGCAGTGAGAACATTTAAGATCCACTTTCTTAGCAATTGTCAAGTATACAGTATATTGTTATTAACTACATCACCATGCTGTTCAGTAGCTCTCTAGAACTTCTTCATCATGTCCCACTGAAACTTTGTCTCCTGTGACCAAAATCTCCTGGTTTATTCTTCCCAACCCCCACATCCCCCCACCCTCTCCAATCCCTGGCAACCATCATTCCACTCTCTGCTTCTATGAGTTCAAAGTTTTTAGAAGGAATGTGTAAATATTTACTGTGTCTTTCCTTTGTAGTGATGAGTAGTTTCTTAGTCTTCATTATGTTATTTCTTACTGTTCTGGTGGCTCATTTTTCCAGCCTCTTGGTTGTGGTCAGGATAATTAAGGACCACTGTAAAAATAGGATCTGGAGTTTCCTTGATTGGAAAATAAATGGAATTGCAATGGCTCTTTGTGGGCTGGTCCCTGTGAACTCACTCTCAGAATCATGTTTTTTCTTTGTGCACCCACTGTTTGATGTTTCTTAGTCATGTGTTGTGGTTTCTTTGTGGAAAGAGTTGATGATTTGGGCAGAGCCAGATACACTGTGGTCAAATGCTGTGTCCAGTTAACTTTTGTAATTCTTAAAGTCTGTGAATTCCTCATTCTGGAGAAATTAGGGAACCTCCAAATGGCAATAACTGCCCCCCCACAACCCCCATTGTCATCACTTGGCTAGTCAAAGGACATAATGACACTGAGGGCTTTAATCTATATTGCTCTGAACCTTGAGGTTGAAAACTACCATAGCTATCAAAATTTTAGTATGCATCCAGTTCTGAAATGTCTGCTTTTTCTTTTCCCCATACTGTTTTGTCTGTTTGTCCTGTCATTTTCCCATTCCCTTCCCTTATCCACTGACTGACCCGTCTCTGTTGACTGTCTCCTAAATAGGTCCTGTCTGTCCTTTTGTACTCTCTCTTTTCTATGGTCCTTGCTGTCTAGATGTACACATGTATTTCTGTTTATTAATACTCTCCCTCCATCTATGTGTTTTTCTAAAACAGTTTTTCTCCTTTTCCTATCTTCTTTAATTTTCTTCAGGATTCACCTTCTCTCTGACTCAATGATTTTCTTTTCTCCTTGTCTTATTCTCTGTAAAGTATAATATTCAGCTTATGTGTTTAAAAAAAAAAAAAGTCACTACTGGTTACATGAATGCTGTCTCCTACAGGGCAAAATAAGAATCTTGGTTGGTTGTCCTCTCTCCAGCTTCTTTTGTAAATAGCATGATCTCTTTGTTTTTTCATTACTGTTGAGTCCTTTTCTCTTCTTCCTTTATATATACCACATAATGTTGCCAGTGTCTCTGATCAGATCATTCATTGAGAAGTCCCAGTAAAATGATCTTCACTTGCAAAAGTTACAGGATCTTAAGAATTTTGTTAAATTCATCTTATTCTCTACTGGAAAGCATTGCTGATATAGTACATCAGGATTTGAATAGTGTTTTCCCCAGAAGGAAGAACTGTTATTATGTGCTATGTCTGGCAAAAACTGGTCTTCTACAAATACCAGATCCTGGTGATGCTAATGATGATGGCAATAATGTGGGTGAGTATTTTGAAGGTAAAAGGACAGAAGTGGGAGGAGAACAGAGACACCAGTGATTAGGTGGGGGTAGAATGTGAGTCAGGAAGAAATAGCTGCTGGGACAGATGGATGATAACACATGTTCGTTTGTCTTCATTCTCCTGCCTCTAGGTTTTAAAAGGTTCCAGTAGTATCACATAAAGTGTCTGAAAGCTTCACTTATAATAGTTGTCTACATCAAATCATCCAGATGGCTTATTCTCCCCTTCTTCAATTCACATGGCCATGGAAAGACAGACGCTCTCTATTTTATTGTCGTCAGTCACCTCACTCAAACTGAATGGGGTGGGGCCGGAGAGGGAGATAAGGGGTAGTTAGGTTAAACTGGGATGCAGATTTGAAGTTCTCAGGATGTGCCAGACTTAATGTAATTCTCACGACAGCTCTTGGAGACATTCTGTTAGTGCACAGACTGGAAAGTGTGAGGACACGATCATGTGTCATATCCCTGTCCTCCTTTTCTTTTCCTTCTCCTTATTGCCCCTCATCTAGCTCTGATTTGGGTCTCAGGAGAGACTCCAGTTTCTCTCTGAGCCTAAAGCCTTTTCTTTTTTCTTTCCTTCTTTTTTTTATTTTTTTTGTTTATAAATTTTCCTGAATATTTTAACCACTCTATTGAAAAACAAGCAAACCAACCAATAAAATGCTACTTTAATTGTTATTGTTCGTTTGCTCTATTATTGAAAGAGAGTAAAAGGGAAGCTCTTCCTCTACATATGTGACAAATAAACTTTGCATTTTTTTTTCATCACAGCATGATGTCATTCTGACACCTTTGTTCTTATACAGCATTATAATACTGTAAGTCATTATTGGGAATTATAACTTGCGTGATCTGTGCATTATTGAGAGAAAGGTGGTGATAAGTAATGATGTAGATAGAGGATCTAAATCTAACGATGTAGATTTATCATCTTCTTGACTCCACTAAGCAAATTTATCTTTAAATTGACTTTAGGTTAATGATGACTGAATGTTTTTAAAAATAAGTCACCTTTCACTGGTTTCATTTTCTATTACTAATATAGTAAATATAGGTAGGAGATATTTTTGTCCTTCTTATTTTAACACATAGAAGCCAGGCATGGTGGCTCACACCTGTAATTCCAGGACTTTGGGAGTCTGAGGCAGGCAGATCAGGAGGTCAGGAGATAGAGACCATCCTGGTCAACATGGTGATACTCATCTCTACTAAAAATACAGATTACCTGTGTGTGGTGGCACGTGCCTGTAGTCCCAGCAACTTTGGAGGCTGAGGCAGGAGACTCTTTTGAACCCGGGAAGCAGAGGTTGCAGTGATCCGAGATCGCACCACTGCACTCCAGCCTAGTGACACATTGAGACTCCATCTCACAAAAAAAAAAAGAAAGAAAAAGAACGGGGATAGGGTGGGAGTGGGGTGAGGGATAAAAGACTACAAATTGGGTTCAGGGTATACTACTCAGGTGATGAGTGCACTTACAAATCACCACTATAGAACTTACTCATGTAACCTAATGCCACCTGTTCCCCCAAAACCCATGGAAATAAAAGATTAATGAAATAAATTGGATATCTTAAAATATTAAAACATAGGAAGATAAAGGAAGAAGGAATTAAAAAGCTGAAAGAGAAGGACTGTCTTTGGAATATGTATGCAGACATATTCACAATGATATGACATTAACTTTTTTTTACTTCTTGCCTGGGAATTGAGAATATATGATAAAAAGTGTTATACATCTTTTGTGTATCCCACCATGGTAATGTGTCGCTATAATTGGAGTAAAAATAATAATTTTCCCTACTTTACTGACTAAATTCCCTTTTGTTTGTCAAAGTGTCCTGTGTCCTGTTAAATTCTCCTCACTAGAAAATAATGTCATCATAAATTTCTACTGTATATATTATTAATATAATTTTGGTTTCATTATCATCAGCTTTATTACTTATGTTTCGAGAAAATATCTAAGAATATCCTTCAAATCCTTAAATTAATATGTCTTCAGATTTATGTTTATGCTTTTGATATTTTATAAGCAACCCTTCATAGGTCTTACAGAGTGGTTTTTCGTTTTTTTTTTTTTTTTTTTAAACCTCCAGTTTTGATGTCAGTGTTTTTTAGGGCCAGGTGACCTTCATCTGTTGCTGGAATGAGTGTTGGTATAGGGATGTGCTCCACCAGACAGGAGCTGGAGGGGAGATTTGGGTGTGGGAAGCTAGCCTTCCTCTTAGAGTTCTGCTCATTTTCTCCACTTGCTATGAACCTCCTTATGAATGGGAAACTCAGATGTTGAAGTTGGAAAAGTGTTATTCAGATATGATTCATGTAGATTCTGTTGATTTTGTCAGAATATTAACCCTTAGTTTAAACCATGATACTCTAAATTTGGGCTTGCTGTAGCTTATCAGTTTCTATTTATGCTATTTCTGTTCTGTTTTTAACTCAGGTATCTCTCATTTGTTTTAGGTTTAGCAGTTTCCTTACAGCTATTGCATGGAGACATTGAACAAATCAGAAGAGAATACTCATCTGTATTTTCTCATGGAGTATCCATAACAAGGAAGCTGGGATTTTCAAATATTATTATGCCTGGTAGGTGTCTTGGGACGTACCAACATGATGAAATATGGGTATACTAATCTGTTTTTGACATTTGATAAATTTTTCAAATTGCCAGCTTTGAAGCATTCTCATGGGCCATGCTGAAGAATAAAATGAGGTATGTGACTGTAAATGTGCAAAATTTTTTCTAAAATATCCTTTTTAGTTTAATTTTCACATGTTTCCTTTTGCATAAGTTTTCTTGTCAGTGATTTGAAGCTCAAAAATATCTTTACATTCTGATTATACTAAAGTGGTTAACTTGTGGAGACCATGGCTACATTTCATTATGACCAGAAGAAGGAAAACTGAGATAGTGTCCAGAAAATATTTACCCCTTGATGGAAAGTGTTGGTGAAGTTGCTTAGAGGATGTCCTAAATTTTGATTAAAGCTTATTGAACACGAGTTAGCCATGTGTAAATAAGCAGCCACATGTAAATATTATATGTACTTCTACACCTTTTCTAGATGTATGTGTGTGTATGATTTAGATCTATATTTGCATCCCAAAAAAGATTCTCCACAAGTGGAAAAGATGTGGGTTAAGGAGATTTACACTGTGAAATGAATAACAAATTTATTAAAACTAATGCATTTGGGAGTGGGTCAGTCCTAATCTCTCCACTAAAATAAATTTTTAAAGCCACACCCCTTTACATGCTTATGGAAATTTAGGGTTTTCTGAGTGTGTTCATCTACAACCTGTGAATTGGGCAAGAATCGTGTATTTGCTGAGAAGGAAGGTTGTATATTTAGCAAAAATTGATTTAGTCAGTGACAGGCATTGATTATCAATCGAAACTTTGTGTCAGGAGTCAACAGTTTAAAGATGAGTTCATTCATCCTACAGATAAATATTTAGCACTTTCTGTGTTCAAAGGTGTTCTTCCAGATACTGGGGGTATAATACCGAACACAACTGAAAAACTCACAGCACTTTGTAGTGGGGAAAATTATAATAAATATGTAAGTAAAACATGTATGTTCAAAGATGATGAATGCTAAGGTGAAAACCAGTGTAGGTAAAGGGCTAGGGGATGTCTTAGGTGGTAGTGGGTGGAAAGATGGAGATTTTAGGTAGGTAGGAAATTTAGGTGAGAAAGTCATAGGGTAGAGACGTAAAAGACATGAGGAAGCTGTGCAGATATGAGCATTCCAGACAGAGCAACAATAAGGGCACTGGTCCCGCGGCTATAGAAGCCTGGCTTGTTTGAGAAACGACAGGAGGCCAACTTGGTGAAAATACCGTACTAGGGATGGGAGTGGAGATTCAAAGAGGGAAGTCATGTGGGACCTTGTAGGTCACACTCAACACTTTGGCTTTTACTCAGAATGAGGAAGGAAGCAGCTAGAGGGTTTGGAGCAGAGGTGGACACTGCTTTCCATTGCCTCAGGATCACTGCGATTGCTGTGTAGAGATTATACCTGGAGGGAATGTGGGAGGGCAGCAGAGTAACAGGGAGACCAGTTTGGAGGCTTTTTAAGCTAATCCAGGTGAGTGGTGATCATGGCGTCATCCAGCAAGGTGTTAGCACTGCAGATAGTGAGAGTAAGACCTGTTCATGCCTTGAGGGGGATTACAATCCACAGGCAGAGACAGGCTGTAATCTGAAAGGGGTCAGAGAAGGGGGCATGGAGAGCACAGAGGAGGTATAGAATCTTGTTGAAGGAGTCTTGTTGAGATTTCCTGGGGAGGTAACACCTGAGCAGGGTCTTCAGGGCTAACAATTCTAGGCTCACATCCCCCAAGTTTCTTTGTTCTCCACTACCCTAATAGCAAGTACCTGCTTTAATAGTGAAAGACTATGCAGTCATAGCCAACAGGGCTGTACCTCTGATGTTTCTTTATTTGTGTTTTTATTTTTAGAGATGAGGTCTCACTGTGTTGTCCAAGTTGGCATGCAGTGGTGCAATCATTGCTCGTGCAGTCTCAAACTCCTGGGCTCAAGTGATCCTCCCACCTCAGCCTCCTGAGTAGCTGGGACTGCAAGCACACACCACCACATCTGGCTAATTAAAAAAAATGTTTTTTGTAAAGATGGGGTCTCCCTGTGTTGTTCAGGCTGGTCTTGAATCCCTGGGCTCAAGCTGTCCTCCTGCTTTAGCCTCCCAAAATGCTGGGATGATCAGCTTGAGCCACAGCACCCCCTACCTCCAATGTTAAGAGGAAATTTCTGGCCTGGTGCAGTGGCTCATGTTTGTAATCCCAGTACTTTGGGAGGCCAAGGCGGGTGGATCACCTGAGGTCAGGAGTTCAAGACCAGCCTGGCCAACATGGTGAAACCCCGTCTCTACTAAAAATACAAAAAATTAGCCAGGTGTGTGGTGTGCACCTGTAATCCCAGCTACTCTGGAGGCCGAAGCAGGAGAATCGCTTGAACCTATGAGGCGGAGTTTGCAGTGAGCCAAGATTACGACACTCCAGCTTGGACAACAAGAGTGAAACTCCATCTTTAAAAAAAAAAAAAAAGGAAATTTTTATGCTCTAAAAATTTTAATTTCTAAAAATTCTGTGAAAGTCACAGTTTTATGAGAGGATAGCCTTTTAAAATCTTTAGAAGTTTAAAAGCTTTAAAAAAAAAAGTCTAATTGTCATTTAGTAATGAACCAAAGTTGCTAGAGTTCTAGAAATTTCACACCATCCCTAGGAACAGAGTGCTATGACCAGGTGGGGTTATCTTCAACAAGCCTTGGTTCTGTTTGTGCCTATTTCTTTGTGTGTGTCTAGACCTCTTATTTTCTTTCTCTTTTCCTGTCTTGAACTTAATCTTGTCTTTCTCTTCTTTCTTATCTTCTTTTCTCCCTCCTCCAACCTCTTTCCTCCCCTTCTTCCTCCTCCCCCAATTCTGCTTCCTCCCCCCTCCGATTCTGCTTCCTCCCTCCTCCTGTCTTCTCTTTATGCCTCCTAATCTTACCTCAGAATAGGACTAAGCTACACAGGTTATTGTGGCTTACATCTAAAATTTTTTTGTCATGTTCCGTTCTTGTTTTACAAATCAAGAAATGAGTTTCTTAGTTATGAATCCTGTAACTTTTCCTGAGATGACCTGACCTAACTTAGGGACCCATTCGGCCTGAGCATCTCATGGTACTGTTGTTGAAAATGACTGTTTATAGAACTGTTTACTTAGTGGCATGCTATTCTGTGTCTCTTGCAACCATTCATTATTTCCTTTAGTTGCTATAAATAACTGGTATTTCCTCTTCAACAAATAAAAACATTCATCCCACTGGGAAGTAAATCGATGGGCAAATCTAATATTTAAAAATAAAAAAGTTTAGAGCAGAATGCAGCCAGCTGCTAGAAGAATTCTTCAGCTTGGTCTCTGGGCAGTAACATTGACAAATGGAAAAATATAAAGCAAGATGACACTTCACTGGCTGATTAATTGTCCGGGATCTGCTGTGCTCACACAGCTTTTGTCTAGCTTTAATGATGGACATGAACTTTCTGTGGAATAAGGCTCACTTCTGTCCCTTTCCAGTACCACTTTGTAATGTCAAATTTACACTGTCCAGGAAAATTGTTCTTTCAGACATGTGTCTGTAGTGCAGGGGTGTACAAAAGGCATTTTTAAAAAGCACTTCCTTCTCTTTTCTCCTTTTCTTCCTCTGGCTTTTTTTTTTTTAATTTTTATTGTATTTTAGGTTTTGGGGTACATGTGAAGAACATGTAAGGTTGTTGCATAAGTACACCCGTGGGAGTGTGATTTGCTGCTTTCCTCCCCTTCACCTATATCTGGCATTTCTTCCCATGCTATCCCTCCCCACCTCCCCACCTCCCACTGTCCCTCCCCTATTTCCCCCCGCCAACAGACCCCTGTGTGTAGTGCTCCCCTCCCTATGTCCATGTGTCCTCATTGTTCATCACCCGCCTATGAGTGAGAACATGCGGTGTTTGATTTTGTGTTCTTGTGTCAGTTTGCTGAGAATGATGGTTTCCAAGTTCATCCATGTCCCTACGAAGGACACAAATTCATCGTTTTTGATGGCTGCATAATATTCCATGGTGTATATGTGCCACATTTTCCCTGTCCAGTCTATCATCAATGGGCATTTGGGTTGGTTCCAGGTCTTTGCTATTGTAAACTGTGCTGCAATGAACATTCGTGTGTATGTGTCCTTATAGCAGAACGATTTATACTCCTTTGGATATATACCCAGTAATGGGATTGCTGGGTCAAATGGAATTTTGATTTCTAGGTCCTTGAGGAATCGCCACACTGTCTTCCACAATGGTTGAACTAATTTATACTCCCACCAACAGTGTAAAAGTGTTCCTATTTCTCCACATCCTCTCCAGCATCTATTGTCTCCAGATTTTTTAATGGTTGCCATTCTAACTGGCGTGAG
>CAUYLG010025506.1:0-29298 GCA_963573385.1 Cacajao melanocephalus
AAAAATTAGCCGGGCATGGCGGGCGCCTCTAATACCAGTTACTCAGGAGGCTGAGGCAGGAGAATCTATTGAACCCGGGAGGCGGAGGTTTCAGTGAGCTGAGATTGCACCACTGCACTCCAGCCTGGGTGACAAGAGCAACATTCTGTCTAAAAAAAAAAAAAAAAAAAAAAAGACCACAGAATGATTGGCTATTTAATTCTATTATCTCTTACTAGTTTGAGAAGGAATTCTTGTTCTTGGTTGTTGTTGTTTTTTTTTTTTTTTGATACAAAGTTTTGCTCTTGTTGTCCAGTCTGGACTGCAATGGCACGATCTTGGCTCATTGCAACCTCCACCTCCCGGGTTTCAAGGGATTATCCTGCCTCAGCCTACTGAGTAGCTGGGATTACAGGCATGTGCCACCCCGCCTGGCTAATTTTGTATTTTTAGCAGAGACAGGGTTTCTTCATGTTGGTCAGGCTGGTCTCGAACTCCTGACCTCAGGTGATCTGCCCGCCTCAGCCTCCCAAAGTGCTAGGATTAGAGGCATGAGCCACCGAGCCTGGCATTTTTTTTGAGACAGTCTCGCTCTGCCACCCAGGCTGGAGTATGGAGTACAATGACTTGATGACAGCTCACTGCGGCCTAGCCTTCCTAGGCTCATGCAATCTTTCCACCTCACCCTCCCGAGTAGCTGGGACTATAGGTGTGCACCACGACATCTAGATGTTTTTGTATTTTTTGCAGGAACAGGGTCTCCACATGTTGCCTGGGCTGGTCTTGAAGCAATCCTCCACGTTGGCCTCCCAAAGTGCTGGGAGGCGTGAGCCACCACATATAGGTATGAGCCACCGTGCCCTGCAGAGAAAGGACTCTTATACCTAAGGGATTCCAAGGAGTCTGCAGAATGACAAATTGCTTCTGTGTATGAAACAGTTATACTTTCAAATTTTAAAAATCTATCTAGAATGTTATGTATCACTTTAGTATAAAGATGTTATTGTTCCACATCAGTCATTCTCCAGCTTGCTAATCTACTGGCTCTCTTTAGTGGACCTTAGATACTACCCAGTAGACTAGGGAAATATTATTTTCCTGAAAAACATATTCTGATTTAATTTGCAACAGTCATCATTAAAAAATTACTTTTAGAGTCCCTGGTCAACCTTCCTTTGACATTACGTTAAATGCCAGAAAGAGGAAAGTTTAGGAGCAAGGTTTCTGACTTGCTCTACAGTTTGGCATCCACTGCATTGATTTAGAACAATGGGGTCCAGCACTGAAAGTAGCATGCTCATGATTCCAAGGCAGCAGGAGAGAGCATAATTAGCTATAGAGGTCAATATCAATATGATCACTGGGGTTTCAAACACACATAAATATGAATGATACTATGACTGTGTTTTTAAAATTAATCAACATGTAGTCAGTGCCTGGCTCATCATCTGTGCTCAAGAAATATACACTGAATAAAGAAATGAATGCACGCCCTCTTTTTAAATGCAGGTGTGTAAACCTCACCCAGAGATAGGGCACCACTAGGCGGTCCTGATCAGAGCTTCTAAAAATAACATGTACTAGGAAACCTGAAAGACTGAGAACTTTTTTTTTTTTTTTTTTTGAGACAGAGTTTCGCTCTTGTTGCCCAGGCTGGAGTGCAATGGCACGATCTCGGCTCACCGCAACTTCTGCCTCCTGGGTTCAGTGATTCTCCTCCCTCAGCCTCCCAAGTAGCTGGGATTACAGGCATGCACCACCACACCCAGCTAATTTTGTATTTTTAGTAGAGACAAGGGTTTCCCATGTTGGTCAGAATGGTCTCAAACTCCTGACCTCAGGTGATCTGCCCGCCTTGGCCTCCTAAAATGCTAGGATTACAGGTGTGAGCCACCACGCCCAGCCAGAGAATCAACACGTAATGTTTCTACTGCTTTGGAAGTCAAACTGTTCATCAGACTTGAAGGTACTGTGCTCAAGATCTGAACCTTAACTTGTTCATTAGCAACTCATTTGACTGGAAGCTCCTAAAGAGCAGAGAGCACATCTATAATCTTCATCGCTATGTACCCTGCCCTTAGCACAGTGCCTGGCACATGGTAAAAATAAATGAGCATTTCCTGAATGAATGAGTGATTGACCTGAATATCACATTGAAGCCCACAAAATGACATTTTCATTCCCCAACACACAGCAATCATAAATACTGTCTAGTATGCTACCCTGACTCTACAAGATAATTCCAAATTTAAAACTCCTAATTCTCTGTTACAGCGAAAGCCTGGCTTATCTAAAACTAATACTGGACTTTTTATTTCCAATAATTGAAGTCTACATTATTTGGATCAGCTTCTCATAGAAAAAAAAAATCTTCAAAATAGAAATCTAAAAGGAGACCTTTTCTGTAATAGGCTAAGATCTCAAAGAACTCCCGAAGGTAAATCAGAATTGGGCCAGCCCTCTTGCTAAATTACAGCTGTGGTTCCGATACCTTGGTCACCCAAGGTATAAGGTACACTGAGCCTTGAAATTGGTTTAAGGTGGACCTGGGCTGAGAATGACTAGTGTTTGTTTCCATGTGAAAATTCTTTCTCAGCATTTCTTAGAAAATATATACGTCTTTCTAAATCCAAAAAAATAAAAATAAATAAATCAGCTGAGAACTCTAGAAAACGAGAGAAGGTACTAGGATTCTCCTTTAAGAATAAAGCCTAACAATAAATGCTGAGACATTAAGGGTTTAAAGAAATCCACCAATGTCAAGTTGACAGCAAGAGCAGAGAATACTGACACACAGAGTAAACTGTTAAAGGTGACATTTCCAGGAATGAGAAAAAGAGTGGGTAGGAGGGCCAGGGTCTAATCAGTTAGCTTTGTGCATAGTTGTTGCTATGTAATATGTATGTTTAGAAGAGTGTGTGCTCATGGCCCTGTGTGTTGCCAAAAGTGAGTCATTCTTGCAAATAAAGATTAATAAGCTTTCTTGTATAGTACGCTTCATACAAATCTTATAAGGCTAGTCCAAGAATTTGCAAGCAAAGTAAGTCCTTAACTTAGCAATTCGGACACATGAATCTGTATAGTGCCAAATCTTGTTCAGAGAAGCAAATGTTCCATTATTTGAATACCTCCGAGTAATGTTTGTCCAGTGTTTTCTACTGCTTAATATTTGCTATAAATCATAGTTCTTTATAAATGTAGTTTATAAATCATAGTTCTTTATAAATTTCTTTAACAGAAGAAATGCAAAAGAGAAGATATGAATACTGTTGTGAAATATTCCTACACAAAATCAGGAACATATCTAAAATCTGAATTAGCACAAGCAATATCAATTTCAATAGCAAAGCCAAAATCAGAACAAGCAGATAAAATATTTTCAACATTAAAAAAGAAAATGAGCTTTCATGAGACAACATGAACCCTAACGGCCCTACCCAGAAATGCTTTTTTATTTTTTTAATTGAGACAGAGTCTCGCTCTGTCGCCCAGGCTAGAGCGCAGTGGTGTGACCTCGGTTCACTGCAACTTCACCTCTTGCGTTCAAGCCATTCTCCTGCCTCAGTCTCCCAAGTAGCTGGGATTACAGGCACACGCCACCAAGCCCGGCTAATTTTTTGTACTTTTAGTAGAGATGGGATTTCAACATGCTGGCCAGGCTGGTCTCAAACTCCTGACCTCAAGTAACCCACCCGCCTCGGCCTCCCAGAGTGCTGGTATCACGGGCGTGAGCCACCAAGCCCGGCCCCAAAAATGCTTTTGAAAACACACTTAACAATTCCATCAACATCAACATAAAATAAAAGCTTTTTTGATGTATGAAATATTAGTCACAAAACAAAGATCAATACTATCAGACAAGGCAACTAACGCTCTGTGTATTTAAAATTCTAAAGGCACACAGACCAATGGAACAGAATAGAGAATCCAGAAATAGAGCTGCACACCTACAACCAAGTTATCTTCAATAAAGTTGACAAAAATAAGCAATGGGGAAAGGATTCTGTATACAATAAATGGTACTGGATAAACTAACCATATGCAGAAAAATGAAACTAGACTTCCACCTCTCACTACATACAAAAATTAACTCCAGCTGGATTAAAGACTTTAAGGCATCAAACTATACAAATCCTTGAATAAAACCTAGATAACACTCTTCCAGACGTTGGCTTAGGCAAGGAATTTACGAGTAAGTTCTGAAAAACAACTGCAACAAAAACAAAAATTGACAACTGGAACCTAATTAAACTAAAGAGCTTCTGTAACCCAAGAGGCGGAGGTTGCAGTGAGCCAAGATCGCACCATTGCACTCTAGCCTGGGCAACAAGAACAAGACTCTGTCTCATGAATGAATGAACAAATGAATGCAGAGTTTCAAGAAGAGGCAGCAGTTATGCTAAAGAATCTCACTGTGGGTCTGGCACAGCACTGGTCTGACAAGGGGGCTGGCATCTCTGTATTGACAGTTCCCAGGTCCCAGGTAGACCAATTCAAAGTAACAACATAAGTAGGCGATCTCTGAAAGCTCTAGGAGGTAGAGCAGGCAAGTCAATTCAAATCGATTCAGTTAAACTCAATTATCTTCATCAGATATTTAATGAGTCCCTACTATGTGTAGAACATCACACCAGGTGTGTGTGGGAAATGACACACTGAATAATTGATAAAACCTGTCTTCTCAGTAAGCATATTAACTAAAAATAATATTGACCACAATTAGATAAATGCTGTATTGAAAGTTCTTTAAATCTTAGGCCTTAAATTTCAAAATTTTAACTTATACAGAACCAGATTAGAGGAGTAAAGTCTGGTGCTCAAACTGGTTAATTTCCACCTCTTGAGGGACAGCTTATATTGTTGGATATACCTTTTATGAAGACAGAAAAAAATGACCTTACAAAAACTTGGCTGTCACTGCAGGAAATAAGTAATTCCATCATATTAGCAGTAGATATTATCAGTATACCTATTGAGAAATCAATCAAATCAACATTAACATACCCAATACTGTATTTGGTGGATTCAAATTTTACAAAGTCTTCCCAATTGAGACTACCCCCACCTACTCAGGCCTTTCACAGTACTAAACAGGTAGCAATTTTTTTTTTTTTTTTTGGAGATGGAGTCTGGCTCTGTCACCCAGACTGGAGTGCAGTGGCGCAATCTTGGCTCACTGCAACCTCCACCTCCCAGATTTAAGTGGTTCTCCTGTCTCAGCCTCCTGAGTAGCTGGGATTACAGGTGCATGCCACCATGCCCAGCGAATCTTTTGTATTTTAGTAGAGATGGGGTTTCACCATGTTGCCCAGGCTGGTCTCGAACTCCTGAGCTCAGGCAATCCACCCACCTTGGCCTCC
Organism: Cacajao melanocephalus; assembly: GCA_963573385.1. Taxonomy (NCBI): domain Eukaryota; kingdom Metazoa; phylum Chordata; class Mammalia; order Primates; family Pitheciidae; genus Cacajao; species Cacajao melanocephalus. The sequence continues at coordinate 5,340 of CAUYLG010025506.1, forward strand.
CAAAGTGTGAGGAATAGAGGCATGAGCCACCGTGCCTGGCCTAGTAATTTTTTTTAAAAGTAAGAAAACTGGCTGAATAATTAAACTAATTCTGAAAATGAAGGTCTGGTGAATAAAAAAGAACGCCAGTTTCATCATGTAGTACCAGTCCATTTACCCATTTAAAAACAGTTCACACATGCAAAATAAATAAAAACACTACACAGTGTTCTTAAACATAGAAGACGTAACATTTCTGTGGAACACTATTAATTTTAAAAAGTACCATCACTGGGAAATTTCTGCTACCTGAAATTTGGGAAACTTTTATTCTCCCACCTATATATCTGATATGGTTTGGCTGTGTCCCCACCCAAATCTCATCTTGAATTCCTGTGTTGTGGGAGGGACCTGATAGGTAATTGAATCATGGGGGCAGGTCTTTGCTGTGCTGTTCTCGGGATAGTGAACAAGTCTCAGGAGAGCTGATATTTTGAAAAACGGGAGTTTCCCCACACAAGCTGTCTCTTTGTCTGCTGCCATCCACGTAAGATGTGACTTGCTCCTCCTTGCCCTCTGCCATGATTGTGAGGCCTCCCTAACCATGTGGAATTATAAGTCCATTAAATCTCTTTCTTTTGTAGATTTCCCAGACTTGGGTATGTCTTTATCAGCAGCATGAAAATGGACTAATACAGTAAATTGGTACCAGTAGAGTGGGGCACTGCTGAAAAGATACCCAAAAACATTAAAGTGACTTTGGAACTAGGTAACAGGCAGAGGCTGGAACAGTTTGGAGGGCTCAGAAGAAGACAGGAAAATGTGGGAACATTTGGAACTCCCTAGAGACTTGTTGAATGGCTTTGACCAAAATGCTGATAAAGATATGGACAATGAAATCCAGGCTGAGGTGGTCGCAGCTGCGGCTGAGGAACTTGTTGGGAACTGGAGCAAAGGTGACTCTTGGTATGCTTTAGCAAAGAGACTGGTGGCATTTTGCCCCTGCCCTAGAGATTTGTGGAACTTTGAACTTGAGAGAGATGATTTAGGGTACCTGGCAGAAAAAATTTCTAAGCAGCAAAGCATTCCAGAGTTGACTTGGGTGCTGTTAAAGGCATTCGGTTTTATAAGGGAAGCAGAGCATAAAAGTTCCAAAAATGTGCAGCCTGACCATGTGATAGAAAAGAAAATCCCATTCCTATTTCCTGAGGAGAAAAGCTGGCTGCAGAAATTTGCATAAGTAATGAGGAGGCTTAATCCCCAAGAAAATAAGGAAAATGTCTCCAGGGCATGTCAGAGGTCTTCATGGCAACCGCACCCCTCACAGGCCCAGAGGCCTAGGAGAAAAAACTGGTTTTGTGGGCTGTGTCCTGGCTGCTCCAGCCATGGCTGAAAGGGGCCAATGTAGAGCTTGGGCCATGGTTTCAGAGGGTGTAAGCCCCAAGCCTTAGCAGCTTCCACATGGTGTTGAGCCTGCAGGTGCACAGAAGTCAAGAACTGAGGTTTGGGAACCTCTGCCTAGATTTCAGAGGATGTATAAAAATGTCTAGATGTCCAGGCAGAAGTTTGCTGCAGGAGCAGGTCATTATGGAGAACATCTGCTAGGGCAGTCCAGAAGGAAAATGTGGGGTTGGAGCCTCCACACAGAGTCCCTACTGGAGCACCACCTAGTGGAGTTGTGAGAAGAGGGCTACCATCTTCCAGACCCAGAATGGTAGATCCATCAACAGCTTGTACCATGTGCTGGAAAAGCCACAGGCACTCAACAGCAGCCCATGAAAGCAGCCAGGAGGGAGGCTGTACCCTGCAGAGCCACAGGGACAGAGCTGCCCAAGATCATGAGAATGCAACTCTTGCATCAGCATGACCTGGATATAAGACAAGGAGTCAAATCATTTTGGAACTTTAAGATTTGACTGCCCCACTGGATTCTGGACTTGCATGGGCCCTGTAACCCTTTTGTTTTGGCCAATTTCTCCCATTTGGAATGGCTATATTTACTCAATGCCTGTATCCCCATTGTATCTAGGAAGTAACTAACTTGCTTTTGATTTTACAGGCTCATAGACAGAAGGGACTTGCCCTTGTCTCAGATGAGACGTTGGACTGTGGACTTCTGAGTTAATGCTGAAATGAGTTAACACTTTGGCAGACTGTTGGGAAGGCATGATTACTTTTGAAATATGAGAACATGAGATTTGGGAGGGGCCAGGGCAGAATGATATGGTTTGGTTGTGTCCCTACTCCAATTTCATTTTGAATTCCTACGTGTTATCGGAGGGAGCCAGTGGGAGGTAACTGAATCATGGGGGCAGGTCTTTCCTGTGCTGTTCCTGTGATACTGAATAAGTCTCATGTGATCTGATGGTTTTGAAAAACAGGAGTCTCCCTGCACAAACTCTCTCTTTGCCTGCTGCCACCCATGTAAGACATGACTTACTCCTCCTTGCCTTCTGCCATGATTGTAAGGCTTCCCCAACCATGTGGAACTGCAAGTCCATTAAACCTCTTTGGTAGATTGCTCAGTCTCAGGTATGTCTTTATCAGCAGTGTGAAAACAGATTAATACAATATCTAATGCAAGAATTGTTTACAGGTTTATCTTGAAACCTGCAGGTATGGAAAGTGATGGAGAATCCTGGAATTTGCTAGGGCTTTGGGAATGGAACACCCAGCTAAGGTTCCCTCAGAATTCCTTTTCAGGGACTCTGAAATCAAGGTATCCGGCATTCCCTTGGGAGCTCAGATACTCATTTTAAATGAACACCTTTTTGAGGACTTGTCTAAGCATCTATTTCATGCTGTAGCGTGAGGATAAATGCTCCTGCTGTTCAGTACAAGCAACCTAGTGGCCTGGCTCCCTAGCTATCCCCTCATCAATCACACTGCATGTGCTCTAGGACCCCTTCTACCACACCATCTCTTGAGTCTGCAGTTCCTTTAGAAATCTGCCCATGTGCATAAGCCCTTTCCTGAGAATACTTTGGATAGAGGTTTCCCTTTCTTTCTGCTATACAATCTACTATCCATCTGTCAGAAAATTGCTTGATTTCCAATAATACTCTTACTGGAATTTTTTTATTCTATTATTTTCATTCACTTTTATAGACCTAAAGTAGAAAGGGAGGAAGGTAGCTATGTGTGCTCAGTCTGCCATCTTGATCCAGGATATCTGGATCCCTATTCTACCTTTATCTCTTACTAGTATCCTGCTATTCTAGACCCCCAGGTTGCTTTCTATTATTGACTTTCCTGATGACATGTAAGTTCAGAGGTCTCTGGTACACAGGCCAAAAGTGACATGCATTCATGTTCTCGGGCCCTAGACTAATTACTGTTGGTTGCCTACCTCTCGTACTCTTCCTATTTGTAATTTTTTTCTCCTGTGAGTCTGGTGAATATGAATGAAGTCTCCAGAGGCTGATCACCCCCAAATTAAGTGAAAAAACTTGAATTTTTCAATGTGCAAGGTAAGAAGCAGGAAACTATAGTTGTTAGAAACATAAGCTTAAATCCCAACTCCCTTGGCAGTTACTTAATCTCTTTTCAAATTTTAATTTTTTTTTAAAGAGACAGGGTCTATGTTACCCAGGCTGCTCTCGAACTCCTGGACTCTAGCAATCCTCCTGCCTCAGTCTCCCAAAGAGCTGGGATTACAGGCTTAAGCCTACTCAATCTCTATGTCTTAGTTTTCCTCACCTGTACAGTAGCCATATGAATTATCACTGTACCTTTAGTGTGGCTGTGAACATCCTTCCTGTAAGCAAATTCTAAAACATGCTTACTAATACAGTAATGTTAGCTATTATTATTATTGATATCGACTCCCTTGGCCAGGCATGGTATCCCAGCATTTTGGGAAGCCAAGGTGGGCAGATCACTTGAGGTCAGGAGTTTGAGACCAGCCTGGGCAATGTGACGAACCCACATCTCTACTAAAAACACAAAAATCAGCCAGGTGTGGTAGCACACGCCTGTAATCCCAGCTACTCGGGAGGTTGAGGCATGAGAATTGCTTAATTGCTTGAACCTGGGAGGCACAGGTTGCAGTGAGCCAAGATCTCACCACTGTACTCCAGCCTAGGCAACAGAGACTCTGTCTAAAAAAAAAAAAAAAAAAACACAATAATAATAATAACTACTCCCTGGACAGCAAAGATACAAGATGGAGTTTTCTCATGAGTCTTAACCTGGAAGTCTTTAGTGCTTAGTGGAGCCTGAGTAAAGAAAGTTGTACTTAGGGACTTCCCATCTGCACTACTGCTATAGATACCATTAAGGCATAAATGTCCCAGAGGTATACGTGTGTCTGAGGTTTGAGATTATTTTTTTTTTTTTGAGACAGGATCTCACTCTGTCCAGGTTGGAGTGCAGTGGCGTGATCATGGCTTCACAGCAAGTAACCTCTTCCTCCCAGGCTCAAGCAATCCTCCCACCTCTTGAGCAGCTGGGACTACTAGCATATACTACCACACCTGGCTAATTTTTTGTATTTTTTTGTAGAAGCAGGGTTTGACCCTGTACTGAGGCTGGTCTCGAACTCCTGGGTTCAAGCAATCCACCCACTTCAGCCTTCCTACAGGTGGGAGCCACTGCACCTGGCAAGGTTTGAGATTTTTTTTGAGACAAAGTCTCACTCTTGTCCCCTAGGCTGGAAAGCAATGGCACGATCTTGGCTCACTGCAACCTCCACCTCCCGGTTCAAGCTATTCTCCTACCTCAGCCTCCTGAGTAGCTGGGATTACAGGCATGCACCACCATGCCCAGCTAATTTTTGTATTTTTACTAGAGACAGGGTTTCACCATGTTGGCCAGGCTGGTCTCAAACTCCTGATCTCAGATGATCCACCAGCCTTGGCCTCCCTAAGTGCTAGGATTACAGGCATGAGCCACCGCGCCCGGCTGAGATTCTTTAGCTAAGCAGCAAACGAAATTAGGAGGCTACACAGTCATAGGACTCAAGACACAGTCACAGGCTCAAGACAGAGCTTATCTGTGGTGATGAAATAAGAAATTAGGTAGTAAGGGCGGACATGGTGGCTCACACCTGTAATCCCAGCACTTTGGGAGGCCAAGGTAGGTGGATCACCTGAGGTCAGGATTTCGAGACCAGCCTGACCAACATGGAGAAATCTCATCTCTACTAAAAATACAAAATTAGCCAGGCGTGGTGGCGCATGCCTATAATCCCAGCTACTCAGGAGGCTGAGGCAGGAGAATCCCTTGAACCTAGGAGGCGGAGGTTGCACTGAGCCAAGATCACACCATTGCATTCCAGCCTGGGCAACAAGAGTGAAACTCCATTTCAAAAAGAAGAAAGGAATTAGGTAGTGAAAATGTAAATCACTTTTTGTCCATCGAGGATGGTAACATATCCCTAAAAAGCATGAGTAGGGATGCTTTTTGGGACTTGTGGGTGTCAAGAAACAAGTATATATTATCTCCCTGTCACTCACCTCTTAGTTGCTGGAGTTCCATATTCAAACTTTCAATGTTACTTTCACAGAACTTGAGATCCTCAAGGGTCTCTGCCCTCGATGATTCATCTTGCTTCTCCTCCAGCATGAGGTTTAGCTCTTCTTTAGCCCTATTGTACATATCCAAGTCCTGCTCCATTTCCTCAATCCTCACCAGCACTAAGGGGCATGGGGAGGTCTGGTCCAGATTCTTTCCCATATGTCCAGGGCCCTGCTTTTCTAGGGTCTCACAGGTAGGACGGTGTCGAGATAGGAGCTTGGGGGATACCGCATTCATTCTCTGCTGTGCTGAGGGAGGCAGCGGAGCTGGGCGGGAAGGTCGCACTGCCAAGGGTGGTACAGGTTTTAGGTTCTGGTCAACCAGCACATGGGGAGGAGTGGATACTGGAGTACAGGGACGGGGTGGCGGTGGCCTTAGGGCCTTTCTCCTCTCTGGCAGCTCCTGCTCAGTGATTAACTTTGAGGAACCTCGGACAATATCCTTCTCAGAGTTAAAGTCCATGATGGAAAAGTGGCGCAAAATTTTATCTGGCTCTGTGCCGGGCCCCGCCAAGCTCTTCTCAAACTCGATCAGCTGTTGCGTCAGCTTTGAGTCCAGGTCAGTGCTGCCATCGCCCTGTGAATGTGTTGCTGCTTCCATAACAAGCCCCCAGGCCTGAGGACCAGGTTTCAGCTCCAATTTCTCTGAGGCGGAGCTGGAAGTGTGATGCTGTTTAGCATACCTTGCTATGTCATGGAGCTGAGGGCTCGATTGGCTGGGTTCGACTACCCTTGAGGCTGAAAGAGAAGAGCCCCTGTAAAGAGGGAGCACTGGCTTCTGAAGAGTTTTTGGCTGGGAATACATCCTTTTGGGAGGTAGGCTAGCATAGTCTCTAGCGCTTGCTTCCAGGGGAAGAAGGTCAGGGTACTGTTCTGAGTGCGGGGGGCTGCCTCCCACTGTAGAGTAATACTGGCTTTTCTGCAAGTTGGGATGAAAAGGGACCTGAGGTTGGGAGGAAATACCATTGACTACCTCTGCAGGGTCAGAGGTGGGAGAGTCCGTGGCAAGAGGCACTTCCCACTCCATGCCTGGACTTCCCGGGGGCCCTCCTGCGGTGCCCTCATCTTGATAAGAGTTTCTGTGTGCTTCACACTCTGAAGTCAGATGACCGAGGGGAGAAGTGAGTGCTTCAGAAATAATGCAGTCAGGCTCCTCGGCCTCATGCTCATTGGTTGCATGTCTTTGTTCCTCCACTTCTAAGGAGTTCTCCAAACAGTCCAAAGAAGTTTCTGGGATCCTGGTGAGGCTGCCTTCCTGGGGCAGAGCCATGGTTTCCTCTACCCGTGTGTCAGGACATAATTTCACAAACCGGTAAGGAAAGATGCCTGTCCTACCCTTCAGGGATCCTTCCAGCCAGCCATCTTCCAAAGTTGCCAGAATTCGGATTTTATCCCCAACCTCGAAATCCAGCTCATTCGGCTCCAAGGCTTGGAATCTGTAGAGGGCGACCCCGTAGGTCCCTGACTCCTCCTCCTCATCCTCATCTGGCCCGGCCTCTTCTTCTCCTACAGAGGTATCCACTTCACCATTAACAATGCAGTCATCTAGATTTCCAGAACTTACCGACTCATCCACAGTCCTTAGGGGCCCCAACAGCTCTACAAAACCTTCTGGAAAAATGCCTCTTCGGCCCTCTAACTCCCCTTCAAACCAGCCTGGTTCAGGAACTCCAATAATGGTGATCACATCCCCTTCCCTGAAGTCCAGCTCTTCATCCAGCTGGGCAGAAAGCCCCATCAGGGCCCGGGCTTGTCCCATGGAATATTCCGGAATCTGAAGCAGAGCACTCTGGGAGTGCCACTGCCGGCTCTGTGAGGAGAGGCAGAGCTCACGGACACATGAAGACGGGAAGAAGCCCCGAGTGCCCCAGCAGCTTCGGCCCTGCAGCCAGCCTGCAGTGGGAGTGCCATCGAGAATCACCAGGTCACCTAAAGAAAGAGAAGCAGAGACGGTCACCTCAGTTATCACCCAGCAGAACATTATCACGACTAATAGTGCAAACTCTCATTTTAAACAGCTATCCAATTCAAGCAAATATACACCTAGGGTTTTAGGAGCATGAAGAATTTTGACAATTTATTGAATTGGAACAGTTCTATAAATCTGTAGTTTTCAGAGTGATCCATGGAACCCTAGGGGTGGGTCTCCAAGATCCTAGCAGAAAATCTGAGGTCAAAACCATTCTCATAATAACATTAAGTTTTTTTTTTTTTTTTTTTTTTTAAGAGATGGGGTTTCACCATCTTGGTTAGGCTGGTCTTGAACTCCTGACCTTGTGATCCACTCACATCGGCCTTCCAAAGTGCTGGTATTACAGGCATGAGCCACCGTGCCCAGCCTACACTAAGACTTTATCTACATATTTTACTCTGCTAACTTTTGTAATCGCTGTGAAAAAGCAATGGTTACTAAAACTGCTGGCCAGCTAGTCGCAGTGGCTTACACCTGAAATCCCAGTACTTTGGGAGACCAAGGCAGGAGGATCACTTGAGACCAGGAGTTCAAAACCAGCCTGGGCAACATAGCAAGACCTTGTCTTTACAATAAATTTAAAAATCAGCTGTGCATTGTGGCTTACGCCTGTAGTCCCAGATGTTTGGGAGGCTGAGGTGGGAGGATAGCTTGAACCTAGGAGGTCGAGACTGCAGTGAGCCATGACTGCACCACTGCACTTCAGTCTGGGTGACAGAGCAATACCTGTCTCAAAGATAAAAATAAAATAACTGGGCACAGTGGCTCACACCTGTAACCCCAGTACTTTGGGAGGCCAAGGCAGGTGGATCACTTGAGGTCAGGAGTTAGAGACTAGCCTGGCCAACATGGTGAAATTTCATCTCTACTAAAAATACAAACATTAGCCAGACATGGTGGCATGTGCCTGTAGTCCCAGCTATCCTGGAGGCTGAAGCAGAATCGTTTCAACTCAGGAGGCTGAGGTCACAGTGAGCTGAGATGGCACCACTGCACTCCAGCTTGGGTGACAGAGCAAGACTCCATCTCAAAAAAAAAAATTAAAAAAAACCTAAATAATTAATTAATTAAATTAATTAAAACTGCTGGCAATTTTTAAGCAAATGCAGTAGCAAAAAATTACACAAATAGTCACTGTATGGTCATCGTATTCTTCACAACCATGTACTCAGTTTTGTTTTTTTTTTAAGCCAGCTGGCCAGGCATGATGGCCCAGGCCTGTAATCCCAGCACTTTGGGAGGCCCAGGCGGGCGGATCACGAGGTCGAGATCGAGACCAGCCTGGCCAACATGGTGAAACTCTGTATCTCTACTAAAAATACAAAAATTAGCTGGGCATGGTGGCACGCACCTGTAGTCTCAGCTACTCAGGAAGTTGAGACAGGAGAATTGCTTAAACCCAGGAGATGGAGGTTGCAGTGAGCTGAGATCGCACCACAGCACTCCAACCCGGGTGACAAGAGCGAGACTTGGTCTCAAAAATAAAAATAAAAAATAAAAAAAGCCTGTTTCACTTAAGAAGCAATACAAATTATGCATTGTGTTAAATCTCAACCCTTAAGAATACTTCTTTTATAATCTTCTGTGTGACAGTATAGGAATTACACATAAAGCACTTTTACTGGCTGAGGAGAAGCGCTTGAGTAACTGAGTTATAAGCCTGAACCAACTGTTTGTTTTCACATAACACCATTTTATGTGCAAGAATGAATAACAGACAACTATGTTTACTCAGGCTTAGATATCCGGATTTCCTCCAAAATGAAAGTGAGTCTGAAACATCAAGGAAAACAAATGACAGTATTTGTTGCCAATGATAAAATTCCAACTTCCAAGAGAAAATCAGAATTTTGGAAAACTTGTATCTAATACCACAGGCTTGACAGCTTTCCCATACTTAAAGATTCTTCTGATGAGACAGTAACAAATATGATTTTTCCGTATTGTATATTGAAATGGTCAACATTTGGAAAAACTGAGTGGCTAATTGAATCAGTATTTCCCCAATGACAAATGCATGCTGGTACAAAATCATTCATGGCTAAAAGATTCATTCCAAAAGCAAGACAGATTAATGAATTTTAGTGTAATATTATGAAAGTTCACCAATGTAGTTTCAGATCCCACACTGCAATTAACTCGTAGAAATTACCACTCATTGAATTTTGGTGCAGTATCAACGATGAATATTTGCAATTATTTGAAAAGACTTAAAATACCTTCTCCCGTCTCCCATTGCATATTTGTGTAAGGCTGGATTTTCTTCATATAATTCCATCAAAACAACATATTGCAAAAGACTGAATACAGATGCAAATAGAATCTGGTTTTCTTTTAGTAAGTCAAACATTAAAAAGATTTACAAAAATGTAAAGCAATGTCATTCCTCATTAAATATTTTTGTTTGGAAAGCTATACTTATTTTTCATTAAAATGTTATTTATGTTAATATGTAATGGGTTTTTAATGAACTGGTAAGTTTTTTAAAATTCCAAGTTGTAATAGCTAATATGATAAATATCAACAGAAACGGCCCACATAAACAAAAGCTCTTTGGGAAAAATACAAAAATTAGCCAGGTGTGGTGGTGCCCATTTGTGGTCCCAGATACTCAGAAGGCTGAGGTGAGAGAATCATTTGAACCTGGGAGGTCAAGGCTGCAGTGAGCCATGACTGTGCCACTGCCCTCCATCCTGGGCGACAAAGACACTGTCTCAAAAAACCACCACCAAAAAACAAAAACAAAACCCAAAACCAAAAAAGTTCTTTGGGGTCTCAATACCTTTTAAGAGTATACAGGGAGGCCAGGTGCAGTGGCTCATACCTGTAATTCCAGCAATATGGGAGGCTAAGGGAGGAAGATTGCTTGAACTCAGGAGTTCAAGATCAGCCTGGACAACATAGCGAAACCTTGTCTCTACTTAAAATAAAATTAAAAAATTAGCTGAGTTTGGTGGTGAGTGCTGTAGTTCCAGCTACGCGGGAAGCTAAGATAGGAGGATCGCTTCAGCCCATGAATTTGAGGCTGCGGTGAGCTATGATAGCACCACTGCACTCCAGCCTAGGCAACAGAGCAAAACCCTGTCTCTCCTCCCACCAAAAAAAAAAAAAAAAAAAAGAGTGTGTAGGGATCCTGAAACCCAAACCTGTGGTAAATGCTGCTATAAACAATGTTACTACAGTCCATGCAACTAGATCAGTTTATAAGTGACAAAAGAATATCTTCACGTCCAATACAGCCCTTTGAATAGGGTTCATCATGTATTTAATTTCTCACCCTCAATTTTATTCATTATCAAACATGGAAAGAAATCTTCCCAGCCTAGCCAACATGATGAAACCCTGTCTCTACTAAAAATACAAAAATTAGGTGGGGGTGGTGGCATGTGCCTGTACTCCCAGCTACTCGAGAGGTTAAGGCAGGAGAATCATTTGAACCCGGGGGGTGGAGGTTGCAGTGAGCCGAGATCGCACCACTGCACTACAGCCTGGGCAACAGAGCGAGACCCGGTCTAAAAAAAAAAAAAAAATCTTCAGTAAAGGTTCTTTGTTGGAGGTGAAGGATGTGGGCAATGAATGTTCAATCATGTTCTCCACAGGCATTCTTGAACTATCCCTATCCTGAAAATATATTATAATGAGATATTAAAAGAAGATACCAATAATCACCACTTTTGTTTCTGAAAATAACCAATTTTTGGGTTATCCTCACAAAATGTAAGCTGAACAGTTAGCATCTGTGTTATTGTAGAAGTTGAGGTAAAGAAAGGATAAGAAGACAGTACATATGTCTAGAAAAATGACATTAAAATTCAGTTTTTTAAAAACTGCTCTATAACTTTATAATCAATTGTTTTATAACAAACTCAATTATCTGATTATAAGCTATTCATTTGTAGATTATCCATTTTAATCTTACAGTTAAGATTAAATCTAATCTTATCTATACTTTTATAGTTAAAACTTTCTTCTCACTCAGTACCCAGTTCAGAGGTGTTCAAGTAATGCACTTGGCCTAGGTAAAATAAGATCCGGGTAGCAAAGCACTTGACAAAATCCTGTGAGTCATTTTACAGTCAAGCACATTGGAAACTAGGTTATCTTTTATGTTCTTGATTTTTATAAGCTCTTGATTAAAAAAAAAAATTAGGCCAGGTGCAGTGGCTCATGCCTGTAATCCCAAGCACTTTGGGAGGTCAAGGTGGGTGGATCACCTGAGGTCAGGAGTTTGAGACTAGCCTGGCCGACATGGTGAAACCCAGTCTCTACTAAAATACAAAATTAGCCTGGCATGGTGGTGCACACCTATAATCCCAGCTACTTGAGAGGCTGAGGCAGAAGAATGGCTTGAACCTGGGAGGCAGAGGTTGCAGTAAGCCAAGATTGTGCCATTGCACTCCAGCCTAGGTGACAAGAGCGAAACTCCGTCTCAACAATGACAAAAAACTTAAGTGTACCCAGGCATGGTGGCTATTACCTATAGTCTCAGCTACTTGGGAGGCTGAGGTGGGAAGACTGCTTGAGCCCAAGAGTTCAAGGCTACAGTGAACTATGATCGCACCGCTGCACCACAGCCTGGGCGACAAAGAGAGATCCTGTCTCTAAAAAACAAAAATAAAAACTAAGTCTGTCCTATCTTTCCAAGTGGGTTTCAGGTTCCTTAATGGTAGGTACCGCCTTCTCTTTGGTATCTTAAGAGTCTGGTATGATGCCTTTTGCATAGCAAGTACTGGATGTTCATTTGCTAATGAAGATTATTCTTCAATTCCAACTCCCAAATTAATTCATTACATTCTGCTTTCCAAACTGACTTTTGCTGCTAATTTCCATTTTTCTTCTAATTCCTTCTTTCAAAATATTTCTTTTTTTTTTTTCTTTGCCACAGGGTCTCACCCCACCACCAAGGCTGAGTGCAGCGGTGTGATCGCGGCTTACTGCAGCCTTCACCTCCCAAGCTCTAATGATTGTCCCACCTCAGCCTCTTAAGTAGCTGCGACTAAAGCATGTGTTACCATACCTAGCTAATTTTTATTTTGACAGGGTCTCACTATGTTGCCCAGGCTGATCTCTAACTCCTGGACTCAAGTGATCCATCCGCCTCAGTCTTCCACAGTGCTGGGATTTCAGGTGTGAGCCACTGCACCCAGCCTCTTCCTTCTACTGATTGCTCTATGCTATGACCCTGGTCCAATTCCCACCATCTCACCCTTTTAAATCTTGTCCTCAGACTTATTTCTTCACGTCCACCAAATGATTCATGACAAATCAAGATTACAAATGTACCAGTTTTATCATTCCCTCCCCGGGCCAAACTTTTACCATGAAGCACAAGGAGCCTCCTGCCAATGGCTTCTTCCCCAGGAATCCTATTCTTATTACCCAAAATATACACAAAATAAATTTGCTCTGGACACTCTCTGCAGAGGTTTACTGAGCTACCAAAAGGCTTATGCTTTCACCTCAAAGCAAACTTATATTCATGATTATCCAGTCATAACCTTCCCCTTCTCCAACTATCCAATATTTTCTCACCTATGATATGAGACCCTATTCCACACAAAGGGACTTTCACTGTTACGTAGCCACATCATTATTAACCTCAAAGCCTTACTACTCATGTTATACCATCTCTCCATCTGAAACCTTAGCATGCTTCTCTGAAAAACCTTAGAAGCTCACATTCATCTTGGCTATCTGTAGCCTACAAAAGAAATTATTGTCTGTATCATGGATTCTGATACTTGTATTTTTTCTTTCTTGAGACAGAGTCTCACTCTATTGCCCAGGCTGGAGGGCAATGGCATGATCTCAGCTCACTGCAACCTTCGCCTCCCAGGTGCAAGTGATTCTTCTGCCTCAGTTTCCCAAGTAGCTGGGATTACAGGTGTGTACCACCATGCCCAGCTAATTTTTGTATTTTTAGTAGAGACAGGGTTTCACCATGTTGGCCAGGCTGGTCTCAAACTCCTGACCTTGTGATCTGCCCTCCTCGGCCTCCAAAAGTGCTGGGATTACAGATGGGAGCCACTACACCCAGCTGACGCTTTTATTTTTATATACTATACAGCACCTAAGATTTTAGACTTAGTGGGAGGCCAACATATTTTCACATATTTGATATTATTTTGCTTCAATATTCCCAAAAAATAGGGTCTTGGTCCTATATTTCTACATTCCTTTCACTTATGATTCCCAATCCCTTGGTCAGAGCTTGGGGTCCTGAAAAATCACAAGTGATTTTCCCCCCTTCTGGCCCTAAGGCCATCCATCGGGGACACAGAGGGAATACACTGGTGATTGACTGCTGTTCAGACACAATGGGCCACTTACTGAAGGGGAAGAATAAAAGCATGCCATAACTCCCACTCTGCTGGCTTTGACATGAACTAGCGTTCTTAAAGCTGTAGAACTATGATATTTTCCTTGTTTTGCCAGATCCCCATGAACCCATATAAGAAGTCTTGTTTTCCTGTCTATTTTCAGCAGGGTAACTGTTTTGATAAGCTTTACCTGATGGACTGCTATTTCATTGGTTGGTTCTATGTTGTAAAGGTGAATCTTCAAAAACATACACAATTTAGAATCTGGAAAGTACTTTAGAGATTATTTAGTTCAATATCCTTTTTATTTTTAAATTCATTTTATTATTATTTTTTGAGGCAGGGTCTCAGTCTGTTACCCAGGCTGGAGGGCAGTGGCTCAATCACTGCTCATTGTAGCCTCGACCTCCCAGGCTCAAGTGATCCTCCTGCCTCAGCCTCCTGAGTAGCTGGGACCACATGTGTGTGCCACTGTGCCCAGCTATTTTTTTTTTTTAATTGTGGAGAGGGGTCTCACTTGTTGCCCAAGCTGGCCTCAAATTCCTGGACTCAAGTGATCCTCCCACCTAGGCCTCCTAAACTGCTGAGATTAAAGGCATGGGCCACTACACTCTGCCTCAATGTCCCTATTTTGTAGTTCTGTTACTGATGCGTAAGTCTCTCTTTTTCATCAGAAAGAGTCATGCAAGCTATTCCCCTGGGGTCCCAGGTGATTCCTTAGGAAAGGAGGCTAACTAGTGGTCATTCCCAGACTTCTAAACTGCCAATATGAGGAACTCCTGGAATAGCAAGACCAGATTTTGAGAACAGAAAAATAAGAAGTGTGGTGACCCTTAGGGTCAGCCTGCGCCTTTGACCCATGCACAGTTCATCCTAACCAGACTGCTTGTTTCCTCTGGTTGGATTTATTATTTTAACAGGAAATGCAGTCGGAATAAAATGATAAGAAGGAGTGCAGGTCTTCTTAGAATCGGGTATGAGCAGCCTGACTGCAGTCCTGGGTTCCTCATGGACTCTTTTTGGGGCTCTCTCTAAACGCCCAGGGAACTACGTGCTTTATGCAGCCTGACCAAACACAGTATTTTACTCAAGTTTCCATACAAGCCATGTCAGAATTTCCATCCTGAGAGCTCACATTCATGGCATCACAAATTTACAACACACGTGCTTTGAGTGATAAATACCACTGTTCAATTTATTCTTTATTGGCCTTTTGTTTGAGGGGGCAGGTGGTCTAGAAACATGAGGTTATAAGCAAGGGATTCACATTCTGTGTTATATGAGGCAATTATTAGTGATATTCTATCACTTGTCATAATATGTACTAATTTTTTTCTCACTTCTGTCTTTTCCTTGTACTAGTCTCTTATTTTGCTTTTGTTCTTTACTCCCCTTCGCCCCCGCCCCTTCTTTTCTCTTCTCTGTTTTTTTTAGGATAATCAGGGGCACTGGCCACCTGTTTTGATTCTTCTTCTAAGAGACAGACTTGTTTCTCGGTTTAAATATAACTCAAGGCCAGATGCGGTTGTTCATGCCTGTAATCCCAGCACTTTGGGAGGTCGAGGCAGGCGGATGCTTGAAGTCAGGAGTTCGAGATCAGGTTGGCCAACATGGTGAAACCCAGTCTCTACTAAAAATACAAAAGTTAGCCAGGTGTGGCAGTACACACCTGTAATCCCAGCTACTTAGGAGGCTAAGGCATGAATATCGCTTGAACCAAGGACGTGGAGGTGGCAGTGAGCAGAGATTGTGCCACTGCACTCCTGCCTCGGTGACAGAGCAAGACTCTGTCTTAAAACACACACAAACACACACACACACACACTCACACACATTTTTTTTTTTTTTTTTAGATAGAGTCTTGCTCTGTTGCCAGGTGCCAGTCTGGAGTGCAGTGGTGCAAGCTCAGCTCACTGCAACCTCTGCCTCCGGGTTCAAGCAATGCTTCTGCCTCAGCCTCCCAAGCAGCTGGAACTACACCACGCCCAGCTAATTTTTGTATTTTTTAGTAAAGACGGGGTTTCACCATGTTGGCCAGGATGGTCTCGATCTCTTGACCTTGTGATCCATCCGCCTCGGTCTCCCAAAGTGCTGGGATTACAGGCGTGAGCCACCGTGCCTAACCCACATATTTTTTTTTTAACTCAAAACACAGCCCAAAACAATTACATAGCTTCAGGAAAAGGAGGAAGGGTGACACCTGCTGGAATAAAGATCAGTGGTTCTGATTTCACGTGGAATCTCTCTGAGAAACGGCACAGACACACAAAACTTCACAGAATTATCCCAGAAACAAGATACCCAAAGCACATCAACGAATTCCAGACTCCCAGATTAAGACTAATAAGAATAGCTAACATTTACTGAGTGCTTACCTACTGCCATATGCTTTCCATGTACAATCTCATCTAATCCTCGCAATCACCCTGAGGTAGGTATTATTTTATTATCCTCATTTTTTAGATAAGAAAACTGAGGCTGAGAGACTTAAGTAACTAGTCCAAGGTCACAGCTATTAAGTGGTGGAGTTAGATTTAAACTTAGGGCTGTCAGAATTCTTATCTCCTAAGCTATACTCCTGCTCTAAATACATATAGATATCTATAAATTACATACATATTCATATTTTTTTCTCTAAGTAATCCGAATGATACTTCTTAAAGGTAAGTAAATAACAATGAACTAAAAAGGCATGTGGTAAAACACAACAGATCTCAAACATTATCCTACATAATTTTTAAGATGGAGTTTCGCTCTTGTTGTCCAGGCTAGACTGCAGTGGTGCAATCTCAGCTCACTGCAACCACCACCTATTCCTGGGTTCAAGCAATTCTCCTGCCTCAGCCTCCCAAATAGCTGGGACTATAGGCATGCACCACCACGCCCAGTTAATTTGGTATTTTTAGTAGAGACGGGGTTTCACCATATTGGCCAGGCTGGTCTCGAATTCCTCATCTCAGGTGATCCACCCACCTAGGCCTCCCAAAGTGTTGAGATTACAGGCATGAGACACCATGCCCGGCCCCACATACTCTTAAGGTTTCCAAATCCCCTCTTGACATATTCCATCATCAACATTTTGTTTACAGAGACACTGATCTAATGGAAAAAGTGATTTTCAGTCTAGGAAGTAGAAGCACCATCCAAGCACTAGACTTGAAAAACAGGAAGCCTAGACCAAGTCTGACAAACAATACTTTCATTTTTTAGTGATTTTGTTTCCCACCAGTAAAATTAATACCTGTTGATGTGACTTGTCATATATAGAAAAGAGAAATTAAAATCATTTATGTCACAAGCTAAGCTTCCCAGAAAAAGACAAATTACATAGGTATACCTAACTTCTCCATCCTCAAAGGCTTGTGTTTCCAAATTAAAAGACACACCTAAAAAGACGTGAAAGGCATAGAAGGAAAGCTGACTAGTCAGTGTGTTTACTGGTAGTAGATTATCACAGAGAAGAGAACAAGATAAAACTATGTATAATTAGTACATCTCGTTCTAGTCTCTCTTTCCTATGTATCCACCTGCCCTGCATCCTCTTCCTTTGGATTCCACTTACATCTTTAAGCTTATTAGGCTTAATTGGTTAAAAGGTAGTCAAGATAAAATCTACAGATTCCAGGTCCTGGCCTGACCTTGAGTCAGTCTTTGTGCAGGTGACTTACAATGTCAGGTTCTTTCTGAGAATCTCTTGAATGGCCATGCTTCCTAAGAAAAGTCCATGCCACCCACATCCTCTGCACAGCTCAGTGGAAGCTACTGCACTCTTGTCCTTTTTCTATTCCATCAGATATGGATTATAAACTCCAAAGGACAGATAAGGTCCCTACTATAATCTCTTAATCTATTTCTGTCTACCTTCCCAACACTGATTAGCAAGAAAGCATACAGAACTGAGGTAGAGACTGCGTATAAAGTAGAGTGCAAGAAATTCTCAAAACAACAGGGCGTGGTGGTGTTTTCTCTTATTAATCTTTTCTTTTTTTTTTTTTTTAGAGACAGGGTTTCACCATGTTGGCCAGGCTGGTCTTGAACTCCTGACCTCAGGTGATCTGCCTGCCTCGGCCTCCCAAAGTGCTGGGATTACAGGCATGAGCCACTGCACCCGGCACTTTTTTTTTTTTTTTTTTTGAGATAGAGTCTCAATCTGTCACCCAGGATGGAGTGCAGTGGTGCGATCTCGGCTCACAGCAACCTCCGCCTCCCAGGTTCAAGCGATTCTCCTGCCTTAGCCTCCCAAGTAGCTGGGATTACAGGCTCCTTTCTTTTTTCAAACAAGGTCTTGTTTTATTGCCCAGGCTGGAGTGTAGCAGCGTGAACACAGCTCACTGCAGCCTCAACCTCCTGGGCTCAAGTGATCCTCCTGCCTCCGCTCCTGCCTCAGCCTCCTAAGTAGTGGGACCACAGGCACGCACCACTGGTATGCACCACCATGCCTGGCTAATTTTTTTTTTTTTGTAGAGACAAGGTCCTGCCATGTTGCCCAGGCTGATCTCAATCTCCTGGGCTCAAGGGATACTTTTGCCTTTGGCCTCCCAAACTGCTAGGATTACAGGCATGAGCCACTGCACTCAGCCTCTTATTAATCCTAATGATACTTCTTAAAGGTAAGTAAGGTGTGTAATTCTAGCTACCTGGGAGAATGAAGTGGTATCATCACTTGAGGCTAGGAGTTTCAGGCTAGCCTGAGCAACACCGTGAGATCCTGTCTCCTAAAAAATAAAACAAAATTGGTATAACTAAAATAAACAAAAAAAATTTTTTTTGAGATGGCATCTCACTCTGTCACCCAGGCTGGAGTGCAGTGGCGTGATCTTGGCTCACTGCAACCTCCACCTCCCAGGTTCAAGCAATTCTCCTGCCTTAGCCTTCCGAGTAGCTGGGACTACAGGCACGCACCACCATGCTTGGCTATTTTTTGTAATTTTAGTAGAGACGGAGTTTCCCCATATTGGTCAGGCTGGTCTTCAGCTCCTGACCTCGTGATCTGCCCACTCGGCCTCTCAAAGTGCTGGGATTACAGGCGAAAGCCACTGCACCCAGCCTACACAAAATTTAAAAATAAATTCTCAAAATAGATTTTGAGGATTAAGGTCAAAATCCATTATTCACTTCTAATCACTAAAGGTTAGAGAAGTTTGCCAGGTTGTGTGTGTATGTGTGTGTGTGTGTGTGTGTGTGTGTGTGTGTGTATACATGTATACATGATTTAAGAAACCAAGTCTGTGTGTGTGTGTGTGTGTGTGTGTGTGTGTACATGATTTAAGAAACCAAGTCTGTCCCTTTTGTGCCATATGCCAAAGAGCAAGCATTTAATGATATTAATAACACACCTAATAATTTCTACTATTTTGATGACTCAGTCATCACAAAATTGGATTGATCAGAAGCTTCTGTCTATGGAACACTACTGGTTTCTCTGTTTATGCAGAATGTATGGACTTAAGGATACTTGTTGAAGTGGTTTATAGTTCACAGTTCATTCATCTAATCAGAGTGCAAGAGGGGAGAAATACTTGGAAAATCAATGAAAGACAGCTATGACTACCTGTTTTAATTTTTATTTATTATTTATTTTTGAGACAGGGTCTCCCTCTGTCACCCAGGCTGGAGTGCAGTGATGTGATCATAGCTCACTGAAGCCTCTGACTCCAGGGCTCAAGTGATCCTCCTGCTTCAGCCTCCTGAGTTGCTAGGACTACAGGTGCACACCACCATGCCTGGCTAACTATGACTATCTATTTTAAATCACTTCCTTTTAATCTGATTCTGATAAGAGAGTAGTAAAATGGGAATGTTTTGCACCTATCTCTTAATTTCCATGTCAAAATTCCTGTTTTACCATTATGCATTAATAAATGGTAATCTTGTTAGCAAAGCCATATCCAGTTTTTTTTTCTCCCTCCCTCCATGACCCATATCAGTTTATAAAAGAAAAAAAGAAAAATACAGCTTGAAGTTGGCTGGGCGCAGTGACTCATGCCTGTAATCCCAGCACTTTGGGAGGCTGAGGTAGGCAGATCATTTGAGCCCAGGAGTTCAAGACCAGCCAAGGCAACATGGCAAAACCCCGCCTCTACCAAAAATGCTAAAAATTAGCCCAGCATGGTAGCATGTGCCTGTGGTCCCAGCTACTCAGTAGGCTTAGGTGGGGGGATTGCTTGCACCTGGGAGGCAGAGGTTACAGTGAGCCGAGATTACACCAGTGCTCTCCAGCCTGGGCAATGCAGTGAGACTACTATCTCCAAAAAAAAAAAAAAAGAGAGAGAGAGGGAGAAAGCCTGAGCCTGAAGTGTGGCTACAATATGGGGGCAGTGGAAAGATAGTCCTGGTCTTAGAATATAATGAGTTCACATTCTGAGGCCAAGACTTCTCACCTTCAGCTAAGTCTTTGAATTTTGCTCTCATTATTTATAAAATACATTAATAATGTCGACTTTCCTACCACCCAGGTCTGTGCTAAGGATCAAATGAGAATATATTTGTGAGAAAATACTGTGGAAATTGTAAAATGCTACTAAACTCTTAAGGCATCATTATGTCCACACTACTTTGGTATTGCCGAGGACTCTCTAGAGGTTAAACCACTTCACAAATTCAAAAAGGATCTGGTTGTCGAAATGGGCAGACTCCACCAATCTAATTTTCAAATAGTTTACTCTTTGATGAGCAGCTTACCTCGATGGAGTGGAAGACTGTCCAATTCTTGGGATGTGAATTCACAGATGCACACAAACAGCCTCTCTCCGTCTTTTAGACTGGGAATCGTCACAATTTCCACAAAACTGCTGGGGAACTGTCCTGAAAATAAAAGCAAGCATATTGAATTTTAATATTAAAAGTTCTTTTTCTGTCTGTGTACAAGGAGAAAACCTTTTCTTCGGTCCGCATATAGACCCTAACTTGAAAACTCAGTGAAAACTAATAATTGGAGAATCTGTTGTAGAAGAAGTATAGAGCATAAAACTAGATGCACACAGAACAGAGAGAATGCAATTCAACTTCGTACGCATTTACTGGGGGCTGCTATATGCAAAGCACACTGCAGAGGGAAACATTAGTAAGCGCTTTTTTTTTTTGAGACGGAGTCTCAACTCTGTTGCCTGGGCTGGAGTACAGTGGTGCGATCTCAGCTCACTGCAACCTCCAACTCCCGAGTTCAAGAGATTCTCCTGGCTCAGCCTCCCGAGTAGCTGGAATTACAGGCACCCGCCATTACACCCAGCTAATTTTTTCTATTTTAGTAGAGACGAGGTTTCACCATTTGGCTAGGCTGGTCTCGAACTCCTGACCTCGTGATTCGCCTGCCTCGGCCTGCCAAAGTGCTGAGATTACAGGCATGAACCACCACACCTGGCCTAAGTAAGATAGTCTTGGTCTTCAAAGATGTAAAAACTGGCTGGTCGCGGTGGCTAACGCCTGTAATAATCCCAGCACTTTGGGAGGCCGAGGTGGGTGGATCGTGAGGTCAAGAGGTCGAGACCATCCTGGCCAACATGGTGAAAACCCGTCTCTACTAAAAATACAAAAATTAGCCGGGCATTTGGCACGCGCCTATAGTCCCAGCTACTTAGGAGGCTGAGGCATAAGAATCACTTGAACCCAGGAGGCAGAGTTTGCAGTGAGCCGAGACTGCAACACTGTGCTCCGGCCTGGTGACAGAGCAAGACTCCGTCTCAAAAAAAAAAAAAAAAAAAGATGTAAAAACCTAGTTCAGACAAAAAAATTCAGACATAAATAACATATCAATCCTGAAATCTGGTGTCACAACCTAAGTATACAAAGTGTTATGGAATTTCAGAGAAGGTAGGTAATAGGTCAGGAAGAACATAAAAACTTTTATGAAAACAACAGCATTTGAATCTGAAGGTGGGTAAGGTTTTAATAGGTGGTGGTAGAAAGACAGGACCTGCCAGTTGGAAAGTATCAGAAAATCTGACTGATTCTACCTTCTATCTCTGGGTCTGTCTATTTCTCTCCAGACCTACCACTTTGGTCCATGCCATCAACATCTCTCACCTGGATTACTGTAGCGACCTTCCAAATGCTTCCTGCCTTCAGTTTCGTCCCTTTCTATCATTCTTAAGTCTGCAGCAATGGGCTTGCTTTCTTTCTCTTTTTTTTTTTTTTTTTAGATGAAGTTTTGCTCTTATTGCCCAGGCTGGAGTGCAATGGCGTGATCTTGGCTCACAGCAACCTCTGCCTCCCAGGTTCAAGCAATTCTCCTGCCTCAGCCTCTCGAGTAGCTGAAATTACAGGCATGCGCCACCACGTCCGGCTAATTTTGTATTTTCAGTAGAGACGGGGTTTCTCCATGTTGGTCAGGCAGGTCTCAAACTCCTGACCTCAAGTGATCCACCCACCTTGGCCTCCCAAAGTGCTGGGATTACAGGCGTGAACCACTGCGCCCAGCCTGCAGCAGCGAGCTTTCTAAAATTCAAATCTGATCATGTTCAAAGCACTTTCAGGGTTTCCCATTTCCTTTACTCCTTACCATGGCATACCCTGTCTCCCATGATCCAGCTTCTTCTCATCTCTCCAGCCCACCTTTCCCCCTCATCCACTCACACCTCATACCCTACTAAACTTCTCTAGGTCCCCTGTGTTCTCATACTCCAGGGACCTTCAACAAGCAATCCTCCCTGCCTACCATCTTTGCCTTGCTAACTCCTACTCATCATTTTTGTCTCAGCTGAGGTATCATTTCTACTGGGAAATACTCTATCTCGCAAATGTGGGTTAAGTGTCAACAGAATCTGCTCTAAGGACTCCAACTCAAGACTTACATAAATATGAATATATGCAAGTTAAGGACTGGATTAACACAGATGCATGTGGTATGGGAAAAGCTTCCACCCTTCCCTAGGCTAGTTAATGAAAGCAATCGAAGTGAACATATATCTTACAGAATTGAAGAAAGCTAACCAGGTGCATGGAATGTGGGAGGTAGGTAGCATCCAGGGTAGAGGGTAACTTTAATAAATTTGGGCCAGCCATGGATCTAGGAAGGAGTGAACAGGATTAACCATGCTCCTTTGAAAAAAATGAAAGAAGATCACTTCTCAGCCTTTTGCCTAAGATCAACTGAAGAATGAAAGGGTAGAAAATGTTAAAAGAAGACAGCCCACTTGAACCCGGGAGGCAGAGGTTGCAGTGAGCTGAGATCGCACCATTGCACTCCAGCCTGGACGACAGAGCAAGACTCTGTCTCAAAAAAAAAAAACAAAAAAAAAAAACAGCCAGAGGAAACAAGGTGGAGAGCACTTTGTGTTCCACAAATCACAGATAAAGCTGTTCGTGAAAAGCGGTGGTAAACAACAGGGATCTGAAGAAAGGAATAATGCGTGTTTCCAGAAGAGGAATAATAGCACTGAACACAAAGGATAACGACCTGGGAAGGGAAAGTTGGCAAAGGGAAAGACTTGGATAGAAATCTGAGCTGGGGCAGCTGGTGTTTAGTGGTGCAACCTCTTGAAGGAATTAACAAAGAGAGATAGAATGGTAACAGAAATTTTCCCCTTACTGGTAGAGACCACTTATGAATACAGAAGGAAAACACAAAAGGATTCTGAAATTTATTGACTTGGGCTTCCCATTTAGCTAGCTTTCTTTTCTTTTTCTCCTTCTCTTTCTTTCTTTCCTTCCCTTCCTCCCTGCCTACCTTCTTCCCTTTCTTATTTATTTATTTATCTATTTATTTACAGAAATGGGGTCTCATTATGTTGATTAGGTTGGTCTTGAACTCTTGGCCTCAAGCGATCCTCTCATCTCAGCCTCTCAAAGTGCTGGGGTTACAGGCATGAACCACCATGCTCAGCTTTTATTTTTATTTTTATTATTTATTTATTTTGAGACGGAGTTGACTTTTGTTGCCCAGGCTGGAGTGCAATGGCTCAATCTTGGCTCACTGCAACCTCTGCCTCCCAGGTTCAAGTAATTCTCCAGCCTTGCCTCCTGAGTAGCTGGGATTACAGGCATGTGCCACCACACCCAGCAAATTTTTTATTTTTAGTAGAGATGGGGTCTTCCCGTCTCACCATGTTGTCCAGGCTGGTCTTGAACTCCTCACCTCACGTGATCCACCCGCCTCAGCCTCCCAAAGTGCGGGGATTACAGTCATGAGCCACCGCACCCAAGTAAGAATAACTTTCTTTCTTTTTTCTTTTGAG